>JAJOOO010017997.1:0-14936 GCA_029582685.1 Solanum piurae
CCATTTGGCCTGCATCATTTTATGATGCAGACACAGGTAATCATGATCAGCATCCAGGGCCCTGTTGATCCAGTTGAGCACTCAGAGTCAATTGGTGAGCTTCCTTTCTATCCGGAGGACTCCTCTTTATCATTTGTTTTAGTATTTAATTCATTAGGATGTCGTGGGTCTTGTCCCGACATCCCTCTTTGTTTTAGATGCTTCATAGACAGTGAAACAGTTAGTAGTTCAGTTGTCTTTACATAATTATTTCATATTTTAAGACTTGAGTTTCCATTTTGGTCAAGTTGAATGTTTGACCTTTAAACGTACTATGTTATTTTTTTAAACAGTTTAGTAGAAGTGCATTTGATCATTGTAATAATGCTTAGAGTCTTCCACTAAGTAAGTAAGCCAGGCCAAGTGTTCGCTTGGGGCCAACAATGGTTCTCGAGTGCCAGTCCCTCCAAGGGTGTAGGCTCAGGGCGTGATAGTGGCATAACAAGAGTAGTATCAGTACAAATAACATGTACTGGTAACATCATTGGTCAACCTGAATGCAACACATAATATCATGTATATAATCAGAAGAAACATATAAATTGAAGCTATCCAACCCTGATCCTTTAACTACAACCCTCATTACCATGTAATACTACCTTTGGCCTCATACACTCTGTCCAAATCCTCCATTTCTCATTCTATTGTGAACTCTACTATTAGGAGTCATTTCACCCTCCTATCATATCATAACCTAACCCATTATCACATAAAGTCTTTATGAACTTTCCCATCCTACCAAACATTAGTATTACCTTGCTGATTTCATTCTTGAATTCAAATTTACCAACTATCTCCATTGAATGATCTGTCACCTCTTCGATGATCCCTTTCCAACACCCTGGCCCTGTGCCTTTTTGTTAATTTAGTGGAGTGCCTCCGAAACTCTTACTTATCCCCCTTAACTTAACCCATACATGATTCAACACACCTCTAAATTAATTTGAACCACCAAACGATCCCTAAGATACCTCTATGGTGTTTAACATGCAATGTCGATCTACACTAGAAACTGTCTAATAGTTAAACACACCAACGCGGTCATTTGAAGACCAACATGTGAAAATATATCATGATGCATATATTCGATTTACTTATGAAACCAACACACAGAAGAATAATCAAACTTCTACTTGATGTGTTACCCCAGCCAACCATGAAAGATTATGTATCAAATGTTGTATCTGAGAAAATTATTATTGAACTTATGCCAGACGCGGTATCCGAGCCAACCAATAGATATTTTTCATCAAGTGTGGTACTTGTGTTGCTCTATAATGATGAACATTGATGAATAGGCTAGGTCATCTTCAATGACACTAATCTTCATTTGATCTCAAAATATCTTTGCATATAATCTCCGTTTGGTCTCATCTACCTGCCAATCATATCAACCCAATACCTTACTCTACTCTCTCTTTCGATGCAAAAGTAGGGAAATAGATTCGATTCATAACCTATATTTTCAAGCAAGTTATAGAGATCAAACCAAAATTTAGTATCAGACTAATTACCCACTCTTATCAATCTCTTTCGAGGATCTAGTAAAGATCAAAAGCATAAATTAATTTTTCAACCTTAACCCATAAGTTAACCACATGCTAATTAGCCCAAATTAATGTATGAAAAGTAGCAAAACAGAGCATAATAGAATACCCATTACTTTAAATCAACGCCCAATCCCATAATTATACCTCTAGATCTTGGGGATTTTGATTAATAATGTTTCAAAGACACTTCATCCAATTCTAACTGTCAGCAATCGTAAATCAGTAGAAAACCCAACTAAATGAGTTGTGGTCGAATCCCACAGGGAGTGGTACATGTTTGTAATTCAATTAAGAAGTATGAATGCGTTCTAATCAGCCATAGGAATGAACATTATCAGAAAAATACATATTAAACTAAAGGGGTGACAAGAATGTCAAATGGGGGTTATGGTTTGAAATTGTCAACTACAAACAGTCACAAACACTAAAAATTAACAATAATGAGACGTATTCTTGGGATATGATCGATTATATGAAAATTTAGACATATGGGTAATTGTAACTATTAGAAAATAGCTAGATATTAGTGAGTAGGATAGACTATAAGGGAGGTAATTTTCTCTCGAACATTTACCCCGAATCAGGTGATTTCTTTCGAACATCAACAAGAATGCAAAATAAGAGCAGCCCACACCTTAATCCATTCACTCTCTCGAGCTAAATGTGTGGAATTGGGTTTAGGATTCACTCTCTCGAGCTGAACCCAAATCAACCTAATACCCACAAACCATTAATCAACAACCTTAGTTCTAAAACCTCTCTCTCGATCAAGCCAAGAACACAAACATAGAACTGCATTTGAAACTACAATTCTAAAATTAAACCACAGTTAATGATTAAACTCACTTTTAAATAGCATTTAGACTAACAATTAGCAATACCCATACACCAAATCATCCTATAGTCACATGATCAAACCCCAAGAATTGGGGTTTTAGCTAAACATTATAAAAAGGTAAAAACAATTACCAAATTGATTATCCATCAACTGGGTAAGAGTGATTTTGTCCTTACAATGCTCCAATTTGATGAATCTCAAATACCCACTTCCAATTTCTCAACAGTAAATTTCTTCAATCCTTCAAAGCTAAAGGAAACTCTAGAGAAAATTGTCTCCACATGATATAACTTAATAAAAATTGTCTCTAATGTCTCAAAGATACTAAACTTAATGTTCAAAAACGTATTTATAGTCGGCAAAAATAAACTGCGAAAGTCCATTTGGTGAAGTAAGTCGGGCTCGCCGAACCACTCGGCGAGCCGCCATTTTCTCTCTTCCATCGCCTTTTTGCCTTGTCATTCAGTAACCTTGGGTTCTGTAACTTTAGGCGATCTATCACAGCATCGCGGAACTACTCAGCGATTCGCCGACTGCTCCCTCTTGTCACCGAGTTGGTTTCTTCCCTAAGGGCTGGCACACTGGAACTTTAGGCGGTGGAACTGGCCCTTCGGCGGTTTGCCAAATGCTCTTGGTGATCACCAGGCTTGCCTTCCTTCAATTCTTTAGTTTGTTTTGTTCCTTTTTGCATGTTAGTGTCCGTGCTTTGTTCCTCAATCCATATACCTAGCAAATCAATGATTCTTCATCAGTTTATGATACAAATTAGGCATTTGAGGACACTAAATCTATATAAACAAAGAGCTAAATGAGTCAAAATCTCAGACTCATCAGATTTAGACACTCATCACAAAAAGCAAAGAGAATATACCTTTCATTAAAGCCTCCACGTGTAACATGAAATTAAGCAATTACAAGCAAACCCTATTTGTATTCAACTACAAATTTTTAATTTCAAGAACAAAGTTGAAAACCCCAAAAACTAGAGAGTATTATTCACAAGGAAAAGTTGTTTCTCTCACTATCCAATTTTAGAAACTCACAAAAACGCTCTACCAAAAACTAACTCTGCAAACGCTCCCTTTTCTCTCTCCTTTGGGCTGTTTATAATTTTATCAAAATTTTGCCCAAAACTCAGAATGCTACCTTTTGGGTGACGTTAATCGGGCTCACCAAACTTATTCAATGAGTCGTCGTTCATGCTTTAACTCACTTTCTCTTGCTCTAGGGTTCAGGTGTTTCAACCTCAGTTAGTGAGCTCGTTCAACTCTACCTTTCACATTCGGTGTATTACCAAGTACAACCTTAGTTTGCCTTTCAAGACTTTATCTTTTTTCCTTGCACTATTGATGAGTCCATAATTTGGACTCATTTAGGGCTTTATTTTAATAGATTTAGTGTCCTCAAATGCATATTTTGTCTCAATAACTGATGTAAATCCTTAAGTTTCAGGTATTTGAGTTGAGATACAAAGCATGAATGCTATCAAGCAAAGAAAGGAACAAGGCAGCTGAAATAATAAAGAAAGGAATGCTTGAGGATCGCCTAATACATTAGGCGAGTTGCCGAATGGCTGTAACCTCGCCCAAAGCTCCAGTGTGCTAAGCCCCGAAGGAAAAGATCAAGTTGGCGATGGATGGGAGCAGTCGGCGCATCGCCGTACAGTTTCGTGAAGAAACACCATATTTCCCAATGATTCAAAACGCGAATATGTTGAAGGCAAAAGCTGAAAGGCGATGAACCAGACCAAAGGGCAGATCGCCGAGTGCATCGACGATCCCAAGTAACTGCGCTGAGTGGTCCTTCGCAACACAAATTTTCAAAAACTAGAAATACCCATTTAAATTTGTAGCTTAGTAATCAAGTTGTATCAAATTATTCAAAAACTTCTAGACATTTGTCTGTTCTGAGAGTCTTTGGAGACATTGTTCTTGAGCTTTGAAGATTTCAAGGTTTACAACTCCAAGAAATTGGAAGTGGGTCTTGAAGAATCTTCATCCTTGACGTGTTTAAAGACATTTTCTATCATACCCATTTGATGGAAAACTTTTTTGGTATCAATTTCTATCTGTTTATCATATCTAGCTAAAATCCCAATTCTTGGGGTGTGATTATGTGAATATGAGTTAAATTTACTGTTGGGTATTGCTCATTGGTAGTCTATTTGCTGTTTAAATGTGATTTCATTTAGTAGTTTTGTTTGAACTTAATGGGATTGTAGTTGCAAATATGATTTCATCTTAGTGTTTTTGGCTTACTCGAGATAGAAGTTTTAAAACCAAAACTACTAAATCGATAGCCTGTGGTTATTGGGTCGTCGTGGGTTCAGCTCGAGAGAGTGAACCCTAGACCTTCTCCCACATATTTAGCTTGACAGAGTGAATGGGCTAAGGCGAAGGCTGTGCTTAATTGCTGCAACTCGGTGTTCGAGAGAAACCAAGTTGATTCGGGGTAAGTTGTTTGAGAGAAAATTTACCCCACTAAAGTCTAGCTTAGTTACAAATGTTCAACAATTTACTATCAATAGCATTTACCCGGTTGTTTATTTTATCCCATATTCCTATCACATCCAAAGAATCCCATCTCCCTATCTGGTATCTTTATATTTTTGATATTTTTGGTTTATTAGTTGAATACAAACCCCCCCCCCCTATTTATAATTGACATTCGTGTCACTTCTTGATTTAGTATGCTTTTACTCGTAAATATTTATAGCTATGATTGACTAGAACATAATTTTACTTTTCTACTTGATTCTTAACTACTAACTGGTCCATTGGGACTCGACCCAACCCATTCGATTGTGTTATATTACTACATGTGATCATTGACACTCTAACTGGAAGTAGTGTCCTGATACGTGAAGTCAAAATGGCGCCGCTGCCGGGGAGTGGTGTTAATTGAGAATTTTTAGTTAAGTTAAACTTTTCTTTTCTTAGTGATAGCTCTACTTACTTAATTTTTATCTTTGTTTTACTTGTTTCTGTTGTAAACAGGAAGTATGAGCGTAAACGGCAGCAATGGTTGCCAAGTAGGCCATCAAGACGACATCAGAAATCTCAACGATGTCAACGAGCCTTATGCTAATGACCCCCATCTCAAGGGAGGTATTGGTGCCATTCGCTTACCTCCGACCAAAGGGAATGCAGTGTTCCACATCACGAGTACTATGTTGCAACTATTGCAACTAAAAGGGCTTTTCAGCGGTTTGGCTCATGAGGATCCCCATGAGCACATTCGAAACTTTGTGAATGGGGACCATTCTCTTTCAAAAATATCTCCCAAGAAACGATCTGGTTGAGGTTATTTCCATTCTCTTTGATGGGACAAGCGTGCAAGTGGCTGGATGAATTGCCACGTGAATCAATTACTTTATGGGAGGAGCTGGTCACCGCATTTCAAGTGAGATTTTTCCCTCCCTCGAAGATGATGACTCTTCGGGACAACATTTAGAGCTTCAAGCGTCTAGAAGGTGAACCCATTCATTAAACTTGGTTGCGATTCAAAAAGTTGGTGCTTCAATGCCCAACCCATTGCTTGCCTGATCACGTGTTGCTGCAGTATTTTTACTGGAGTCTTGATTTGGTAAATAAGGGTGTTGCTGACCAACTCTCTTTGGGAGGTTTGATGCAGCAACCTTATGTGATAGCTGCTTAGCTCTTGGATGGCATGACTACCATAAACAGGGCGTGGTATACCCGTGAAGATCAGGTCTCCCCTCTCACGTTCAAGTTAACTAAGGAATAACTAGAGAAGGACCAAGAGAGGGACCAAAATATGACCAAGATCATGACACAACTTGATATTTTTTCTAAAGAAATCATGGGAGCTGGTGCTCGAAGTGTCAATGTCGTGGGTGTCGGGTGTGCTAATCCGGATGAGTCCAAGTTTGAAGCATTGTATAATGAAGAGATAAATTTCCTAGCCAACCAAGGCAATGGCTATCATTCAAACTACCTGAGGCAGGGTGGTAACCAAGTTTGGACTAGGGATGAAGATTGGAAAGATAGAGATCGTGAATGGAGAGACCATAATCCAAATTGGAAGGATGGAGAGAAGGATAGGGATATGCCTCCCCACGAGCGCCAAAAACCAAAAGATTCGGAAGGTGGTCGGTTTGAGGATATGCTCTCTCGTATCGTCAACAAAGTTGAAGGGTCAGACAAGATTTTAAAAGAAATGAAGGAACATATGTCTACCCTTAGCCAGATCTTCACCTCTCATTCAGTGTCGATCAAGCAGTTGGACACCCAAATGGGTCATATATCGTCTCATCTCAACCCGAGACAACAGGGGGGGTTTGGTTAGTGATACTATGGCTAACCCCAAGAATGAGGTTTGAAGGTGGACTTACGTCGTGCCGTGACGTTAAATAACGTGCTGCTTGAGAGGCAACCCAAGAACCCTTATCGCTTTATTTTGCTTTGATAAAATAACGGTGTGTTGATTGTGTAGGTGGAAGTGTGGAAAGTGTTCGAAAAGTGCAGGTTGGCGAGTATTAGGTCCATTCAGCGAATTGCCGAAGAGGTCGGCGATCCCAACCTAAACCACCGTCAAACTCAAAACAATTTTACATTGGAGTCTGTAAAACTCGACGAGCCCAGGAAATTATTGGCGAGTCGCCGACCATGTCGGTGATCCCGAAGGACACCGTCGTTTGGACCACCACAATAATTGGAGGTCCTGTAAAATTTGGCGAAGTGAATGACTACTCAGCGTGTCGCTGAGTAGCTCGGCGAGCACGACTAATGTCGCAGAATGGGCGTGAATTGGATGGTTTTTCAGGCCAAAAGTTTAAAAGTTTCAAATTCATTCACTTTTCCTCACTTTTTATCATCCCAAACTCACACCCGCACTCTAGTTTCTATATTTCTTGCATTTTTAGAGTATTTTAGTCGTTGATTGGTGCTCGGATTGTGGATTACTTTGCCACCTAGCATCTCAATCTTTATTAATCGGCATCAAAGGTTGGTTTTCCAAACCCCAAGATTATTTTATCGAAATTGTACTCATTTGCAATGATCTTATCATATTGTCGTGTGTTGGGCCTCTTTGATAGAATTAGTATGTTTGAATGCCTGATTAAATTTGATAATCTTGCCCGTAATGTTTTGATTGTCGAAATCTCGTAGTTTTGTGCTTAAAATGAAGTAAAATTTGTGGGTTTATGCTTTAGTGTCATGGGGTGTACTTTAATTTCACTAGTGCATGCTTTGATTTTGTTTTCAGGGGTTGCGGGGTTGAATTCGAGAAGTTGGGTTGAAAGTAGGCTCGTTGGGTCGTTTGGCGAGATGGGCCAAGCTCACCGAACCACTCGATGGTTCACCAAAGGTCCCCATCTCGCCTTTAGTTTCATGCTAAACGAGTAGTTGAGTTCTGTGACTTTTGGCAAGAAGCCTGAGGTCACCGAAAGCACTCGGCATCTCATCGAAGGTACTTTTGATGGCCCTTTGTCTGCACTCATGAACCCTTATTACACTATACCTTTCGGTGGGCTACCCACTTCGCTAACCCGCCAACTATTTTGGCGCGACTGTCTGCACCTAATTTTCAGTGTGTTTGTTTGGATATTTCCTAACTTCTCCTTGAGGTTTGAACACATGAGTAGATCAAAAGCAGCTGAAAGAATAATACCAGCCCAAGAGAAGACTAAGGGGATTATGATAAATGAGAATGCAGCTATATCCAGAGTCAAAGCTACGAAACTTCCCACAATGGGTGGGAAAGGAAAGGGCGGGAGGTCCACCTCTGACATGAAAACCTATATCAGAGATCCTGATGTTCCTTCATGGGCTCGGGAATTCTGTGCAGCTGTCCATGTCTTTCTGGAGGACTCGCACGTGACAATCCCTAGTGGATCTAGCACTGCCATTCCTGCTGAGGTGACTCCGACTACTTAGACCCGAGACCAGACAGATGTACCGGGCACTGATGCTTAGACAGACGGAGGGACTGTGTAGACATGATCCCCTCTGTACCTCCCTATCTGTCTTACTTTATTTTACTTTTGTATATTTTTGTTTGCATTTGAGGACAAATGATTTTTGTTTGTGGAAGGGTGAGGCACACCTTTGTGCATATTAGTTTTGTTTATATATTAGGCTTTGAGCTTAAATTGTGTTATACACTACTTTTTGTGGAAGGTTTGAGCTTGTGGCTCCTTGCTTTAAATTGTAAATGATTTTTGACCCTTCCAAAAAAAAATTGCCACCTCTTGTATGTGTTGAATGTGGTTGTTCTTTTGCAAATTTGAGTATCGGTTTTGATCAATACCGATGACTTGAATAGTGCTCATAATCGAACATAAATGAATGCGAGGCTATGACGAGGCCAATTAAAGTTGCATAGACAATATGTGAACTCTTTGCATCTCGTTGTGACTAGCCAATTATCGGATCGAGTTCTCTTGTGATGAACATTGAACACTAGCGAAAGTGTGGAGTCGTATTTTACTTTGGTGTCAATGTGTTGTGTGATGAGCTTACCATGAACCATGCATGATGACACCTAGAATATGCCCTGTTGGTCCGGTTAACTGAGTGATGCAATTTCTTGAGATGATCTTAGGCAACTTTAAAGAGTGTGAACCAATTTGAAATTATACCTCCTTTGCGGCCTACCTTGTGAGTGTGTGAACCTCTTTTGAGCACCCTTTGAACCTGAACCTTTTCTTGGAAGAAACTTGATAACATTGCCACCTATTATTGACCCATTACCCATAATCCTCATGATTTGTGGTTTGTCTAAATAGCCAACTTAGGCAAAAAGCCTAAGTTGGGGGTGTGGTAAAAAGAGAAGGCAAATCAAGTAAATCCAAAGAAGTCCCTTGTGTCCATGTTTTGAGAAAAATGGAACCCCTCCATATAAAAAAAAGAGAGAAAAAGAAGAAAAGATTGAAAAAAAATAAAAATAAAGAAAAAGTCGTGAAATAAAGTTGTGGAAATACAAAGAAAATGGGGTTTCCAATGACTCATGGTAGATGAATAAGAGGTAACTTTTGAGCGTGAATGAAAATGACAAAGAAAAGGAAAGAAGGTGTTGTTCACATCACATTTCACGAGGATTTTTAGCCTATAAGCCTAAACGACCATACCGTACACTCAGCCCCATTACAAGCCTTGAAAAAGACCTTTTTGATCTTGAATGAGCTGAAGCAAAAGTTGATTGGAAAATAAGGGCAAACCTATGGGTGAAATCATACATTATGTTCATCTTTGTGAGTGTGAGTGTGAGCGTTGCATTTGATTCCGGAACTTTAAATTGTTGAACCATTGTGTGAATATGGAATCATTCTTTGTGTGAGGGAATTTGATTTCCTTTGTTGAGCTTGAACTTGCATTTGAAGCAAGTACAGTGAGCTCGAGATTCTTTGATAATGGTGAGTCGCAACTTGAAACTTTGAGTGCACAATTGATCCTTGCATGAGTAAGTTGAGACTTTTTGTGTGCATTCATGATTGAATGTTGTGTAGCACTATTTGAGACATCCTTTTTGAACTACTGAACTTGAGTTTTACTTGAGGTCAAGCAAAAGTTTAAGTTAGGGGTGTTGATGAGTCCACAGTTTGGACTCATTTAGGGCTTTATTTTGATAGATTTGATGTCCAGAAATGCATATTTTGTCTCAAAACCTGATGTAAATCCTTAAGTTTCAGGTATTTGAGTTGAGAGACAAAGCATGGACGCTATCAAGAAAATAAAGGAACAAGGCGGCTGAAAGAATGAATAAAGGAATGCCTGAGGATCGCCTAATGCATTAGGTGAGTCGCCGAATTGTTGTAACCTCGCTCAAAGTTCCAGTGTACTAAGCCCTGAAGGCAAAGATCAAGTTGGCGATGGATGGGAGCAGTCGGCGCATCGCCGAACAGTTTCGTGAAGCAACACCATATCGCCCAATGATTCAAAATGCGAATATGCTGAAGGCAAAAGCTGAAAGGCGATGAACCAGACCAAAGGGCGGATCGCCGAGTGCATCGGCGATTCCAAGTAACTGCGCCGAGTGGTCCTTCGCAGTACAAATTTTCAAAAACTATAAATACCCATTTAAATCTGTAGCTTAGTAATCAAGTTGTATCGAATTATTCAAAAACTTCTAGACATTTGTCTGTTCTGAGAGTCTTTGAAGACATTGTTCTTGAGCTTTGAAGATTTCAAGGTGTAGAACTCCAAGAAATTGGAAGTGGGTCTTGAAGAATCTTTATCCTTAACGTGTTTAAAGACATTTTCTATCGTACCCATTTGATGGAAACACTTTTTGGTATCGATTTTTATCTCTTTATCAAGTCTAGCTAAAACCTCAATTCTTATATGGGTTAAATTTACTGTTGGGTATTGCTCATTGTTAGTCTATTTCTTGTTTAAATGTGATTTCGTTTAGTAGTTGTGTTTGAACTTAATGGGATTGTAGTTGCAAATATGATTTCATCTTAGTATTTTTGGCTTGCTCGAGAGAGAAGTTTTAAAACCAAAACTACTAAATCGATAGCCTGTGGTTATTGGGTGGACATGGGTTCTGATGTTTGCGTAATCATGACACAACTTCCAATGCAAGTGTTTACGATCGTACAATAGTAAAGTAACCCAACCAAGGGTTGGGGTCGAGTACCAAGGGAGTGGGCTTGAGAATTAATAGAAAAATAAAATTAAGTTCTAATTAGTCATAGCTAAGAACATTGTCGAATATAAACATACTAAATCTAAGGGGTGACACAAAAGTGTCAATTAACAATGGGGGTTTGTACCAAGTAAGCAAAAATCAGCGAAAATGCAAAGAGTAATAATGAAGGAGATGAGTTTCTTGGGATGTGATAGGAATACGGGTTAAACTAGATCATTGGGTACATGCTTTTGATAGTAAATTCGTTGAATATTTGTGACTAGGCTAGACCATAGTGGGGGTAAATTCTCTCTCGAGCAACTTACCCCGAATCAACTCGGTTTCTCTCGAACACCGAGTTGCCGCATGAAGAACATCCTCCGCCTTATCCCACTCACTCTCTCGAGTTGAGTGTGTGGGTGAAGGACTAGGGTTCACTCTCTCGAGCTGAACCTCATGTCGACCCAATCCCACATGACATCAATTTAGTAGTCTTAGTTTTACAACCTCTCTCTCGAGCAAGCCAAAAACACAAAGGTGAAATCATATTTGCAACTACAATTTCATTAAGTTCAAACACAAATACTAAACGAAATCACATTTCAATAACGATTAAACTATCAGCAAATAAGACCAAACAATTAACTTAACTCATATTCACAAAATCACACCCCAAGAATTGGGGGTTTAGCTAGACATGTATAAGAGATAGAAATTTATACCAATATGAGTTTGCATTCAAATGGGTATGAAGATTTAAGTCTCAAAACAAGTCAAGAGTGAAGAATCCACAAGACCCAAGTCCAAAATCTTAGAGTTGAAACCCTTTGAACCTTCAAGTTCTTCAAAACCCTCTCCAAACTTAGAACTTAAAAATAGAAGCAAAGTCTGAAAAATTACGGGTCAAAGCTAAAAATTCGATCCTATAATAATAATTCTCAACGAGTATTTATAGTTTTTAAAAATCTGTGTTGTGAAGAATCACTCAACAAAGTTAGTCGGAATCTCCGATCAACTCAATCAACTCGGCGATCCGCCCTTTGGTCTAGTTCATCATCGTCTTGCGTTAGCCTTCAGCATCGTCATGTTTTGGATCATTAGGTGACATAGTACTGCTTCGCCGAACTGCTCGGCGACACGCTGACTGCTCCTTTTCACCGCTGATTTGATCCTTTCCTTCAGGGCTTAGCATACTGGAACAAAAGGTGAGGATAAGACCTTTTGACGACTCACCGAACGGGTTCGACAATTCTCAGATCTTCATTTTTTCGTTCTTTTAGCGGACTTTGTTCCTTTTTGCTAAGTAGTGTCCATGCTTTCCCTTAAACTCCAAATACCTGAAACTTAAGGGTTTTCATCAGATATTGAAACAAAATATGCATTTGAGGACACTAATTCTATCAAAATATTACCCTAAATGAGTACAATTTGTGGACTCATCAGGTTCAGCTCGAGAGAGTGAACCCTAGACCTTCTCCCACACATTCAGCTCGAGAGAGTGAATGGTCTAAGGCGAATGTTGTGCTTAATTGCTGCAACTCGGTGTTCGAGAGAAACTAAGTTGATTCGGGTTAATTTGTTTGAGAGAAAATTTACCCCCACTAAAGTCTAGCTTAGTTAAAAATGTTCAACAATTTACTATCAATAGCATTTACCCAATTGTTTATTTTATCCCATATTTTTATCACATCCTAAGAATCCCGTCTCCCTATCTCGCATCTTTATATTTTTGCTATTTTTTATTTATTAGTTGAATACAAACCACCCCTATTGATAATTGACATTCATGTCAATTCTTGATTTAGTATGCTTTTACTCGTAAATATTTATAGCTATGATTGACTAGAACATAATTTTACTTTTCTACTTGATTCTCAACTACTAACTGCTCCCTTGGGACTCGACCCCAACCCATTCGGTTGGGTTATATTACTATATGCGATTGTTGACACTCGAACTGGAAGTAGTGTCCTGATACATGAAGTCAATTGTCGCTTTCGGCGATGGTCAACCAGGTTACCCTTCTCGTTTGGAGAGTCCCCTTCTCCTTTTGAGATAGCTGACGTGCCTCGATAAATACAAGTGTATAGTGCACTGTCACTTTGGGCGAGGTCATGCTTACTAGGTGATCCGCCTTTCTTGTTTGACGATCCTCAATGCATAGTTTGCACTCCTTTTCACGTTTTTGGCCATTCTTTCAAACATTCATCCTTGACTCGTCAAAATATCATTAGAATATGATATATTTAGGCATTGAGGACAATAATTATTGAGCTAAATTGGCCTCAAATAAGTGCAAATCTTCCATCTCATCAACACCCCTAACTTACACTTTTTCTAGTCCTTAAAGAAATCAAGAACACATTTAGCACAATATGGGTGTCTACAATAGTATTAAATGAGAGGTAACATGAAAGTTCCATTAAATGACTACTCTCAACAACATGCTAAACTCAATCATGATAAAAAAAACTTCAAATGATGGCTATCCGGTTTCAACACAAACTCAAGCTCAATGTTTCTAATGTAAGACCATGTTTCAACAAATGCATTCAAGTGCCCTCACATCAAGAACGATTACATGCTCTTACAAAGAAAAGCAACAAATAAATGAGGAATATATGAAACTCTCACTCTCTAAAAAAAGAAATACATGCAAACTTCATTCCATAGGTTTTCCCATATTTTCAAATCATCACACAACCTAGTTCATGCAAGATATCAAGGGTCTTTTAGGCTTGTAATGGGGCTGAGAGTTAAAGTATGGTCAATTTGTCTTAGTGACTTCACCTTTTCAAAGAACTGTTGCCATCATCATCACCTTTTCTCAAGTTCTTTTCATACCTTTTCATTTGAGAACTCAAACTTTGACTTTTCACTCACTTTATTTGGGATCCCCTTTATTTAATACTTTTCTTTTTCATTTCAATTTTTCAAAATGTTTTCATCAAAATGATCTTTCCTTTTTTCTATTACGAGGGGTTCCTTCTTTTTTGCAACAAACTTCAAAGTTGAGTCTCATTTTCATCTTTCTTTGGCCTTCACTTAGCTTCATTCCTCCTTTCTCTCCACACCCCAACTTAGACCTTTAGCCAAAGTTAGCTATTCAAACATAAAAATGCTTTAAAAAGGATTTTGGGTGAGAAGGTAGGGAAAATTTGGCTCAAGAGGTTTTAGTTTGGTTTTGTCATCAATTGATTTAGCCTCAAATGGTGCAAAAATTGATGCACACCCTCAGAAGTTAGTCAGTCACAAAGTATATGAAAATTTGGGTTCCCTCCTAGAAATATTTCCCAAGATCACGCCTTACAATCATCACAGTTTAGAAAATTAATCTAACAAGGCAAATTCTAGGATTTCACACACCTGCTTTCAACTAAGAACTCACCAAACATGGCACTTCGAAATTCACTCATTTAGCACAACCCAAAAAGATCAAAATTGTATGTGTGATGTTCATTGCAAGGCTCACTTCACAACACATCTAGTCCACAAAAGATTCAAAGATATCGCTCAAAAGTACAACCACATAAATTTCATTCTTTCAACACCAACACTACACACGATGCTCACTATGAGTACTATTCAATACATTAATATTGAATAAAATTGATCCACAAATTATTATCAATGAAAACTCAAGCATTTCACGATTTTTAAAACTCATGGGGAAGTTGCAAAATTGAGAGAAAATGAAAAATGAAACAAGAGATAAACAAAACCAAATAAAACACTCTAATATCAAAAAAATAAACTACTACACAAATCCAAAACTGAAAATAACAAAATCCCAAACAAAAGGGGAATATTGGCTCATTGAACCTCACCCCACAAAAATGAAAAGTGCAGTGTCCTCAATGCAAAAGTAATAAAGTACGGGAGGAAGAGTTAAAAAGGTAACCCTAACAAGCTAA
>JAJOOO010017998.1:0-20046 GCA_029582685.1 Solanum piurae
TTGAAAAATATTTTGAACTTTATAAGAAAAATTAATTATTTCAAATCGTTTGGGGTTTAAGAAGCTTGTTAATAGATTATTGTCGGAGAGGGTCAAAATTGGGTGTCAACAATTGTCCCTCAGTTTACTTGGATTGATGATTTAATTACAAACTAATTAACTCAAAATTATAACTATTATTTAAACTAAACTAAATTAGTAGAATATTTCACTAAAATCAAAATCTTCTTGAGATGATTTTTGAAATGTTTATAAAATATACTAATTATATACAAAATTATACAAAACATATATATTACTTAAAATTATAAAAAATGATAAAATTAATTAAAAGTAACTTGAAAAATATTTTGAACTTTATAAGAAAAATTAATTATTTCAAATCGTTTGGGGTTTAAGAAGCTTGTTAATAGATTATTGTCGGAGAGGGTCAAAATTGGGTGTCAACAATTGTCCCTCAGTTTACTTGGATTGATGATTTAATTACAAACTAATTAACTCAAAATTATAACTATTATTTAAACTAAACTAAATTAGTAGAATATTTCACTAAAATCAAAATCTTCTTGAGATGATTTTTGAAATGTTTATAAAATATACTAATTATATACAAAATTATACAAAACATATATATTACTTAAAATTATAAAAAATGATAAAATTAATTAAAAGTAACTTGAAAAATATTTTGAACTTTATAAGAAAAAATAATTATATCAAATCGTTTGGGGTTTAAGAAGCTTGTTAACTGATTATTGTCGGAGATGGTCAAAATTGGGTGTCAACACACCCGACCCGAGACCCGACTACGACCTGAGATACGACCCTTAGATCCGACCATGACACTAAATCCGAAATTCAATCTCTAATTCTAACTCTAGATCTGACCCGACTCAATTCGAAGCTCGGGAGTTGGGTCTGGAATCGAGGTTGAGAGTCGGGTCTCGAATCTATAGGATTAGTATTGTGAATTAGTACCCAAGACTTAAGTTATGCTGAAAAGTTGAAGTGTGAAGTTCAAAATGATACTTTTTTAAGGAAGTTATTTTTCTTAAATTTGAGAAAAACGAGTTGATTTGAAAAATATTTTTCATAGATCTTAAGATGTCTGGAGGCATATGCTATAACTTTAGGATTCTACATTAATACATATACAAGTCCAACTCTACACGCATCGCAATAAACAACAAAACCCTTTGTACCCTCTGGTAGGTCAACACTGGAGAAGTAGTTAATCGAGTTTTCAATTCCTGAAAACTTTTCTCACAAGCTTCAGATGATTGAAACTTAGCTTTTTTATGATTCAACTTAGTCAACGGAGATGAAACCCCTCGAAGAACCTCCTATAGTAACCAGCCAACCCCAAGAAACTCCTTATATTAGTTGGAGAGGTGGGTATGGGTCAGTTCTGTACTGCTTCGATCTTTTAAGTGTCAACTCGAATCCCTTCGCCCGATACAATGTGGACTAAGAACGCCATAGACTCAAGCCAGAACTCACACTTAGAAAACTTGTCATATAACTCTCGATCCTTGAGAGTTTGGAGGACTATTCTGAGATGACTAGCATGGTCCTCCCCATTTTTGGAATATATCAGTATGTCATTAATGAACACAATAACAAACATATCCAGATTTGGCTTAAATACTCTGTTCATAAGATCCATGAACGTTGCAGGAGCATTGGTCAAGCCAAAAAACATCACAAGGAACTCATAATGACCATAACGGGTCCTGAATGTTGTCTTTGGGATGTCACTTTCTCTTACTTTCAACTGATGATAGTCAGATCTGATGTCTATCTTAGAGAAGTAAGTGCCTCCCTGAAGTTGGTCGAAAAGGTCATCAATTCTCGAAAGGGGATACTTATTCTTTATGGTGACCTTGTTCAATTGGCGGTAGCCGATACACATCCTAAGGGAACCATTTTTCTTTCTCACAAATAGGACCGGAGTGCTCCAAGGTGATACACTAGGTCGAATGAAGCCCTTATCAAGAAGGTATCTCAAATGCTCTTTTAACTGTTTTAACTCAGTTGGAGCCATTCTATATGGAAGAATAGAGTTGAGTATCAGGAAGAATGACTATTTCAAAGTCTATTTCTCTCTTAGGGGGGAATCCATGAAGATCATCTGGAAAGACCTATGGAAACTCACTCACAACTGGAACTGACTGAATAGGCGATGTCTCAACACTAGAGTCATTAACTCGGACTAAGTGATAGATGCACCCCTTAGAAACTAACTTTCTGGCCTTAAGATATGAAATGAAACGACCCTTAGGCATTGATGAACTACTCTTCCACTCTAAAACTGACTCATTAGGAAAGTGAAACTTCACTACCCGAATTCTATAATCGACTGAGACATAACAACCATGAAGTCAGTCCATACCTAGAATAACATTAAAGTCCACAATATCTTGCCCAACTAAGTCAATCATGATATCCTTGTGATTGACAGAGATCGTACAATCATGGTAAACTCTTTATGCTAGAATAGACTCACCAATAGGTGTGGAAACACTGAAGGGCTCAAGGAGTTGTTCGGGGGAATGTCAAACATCATGGCTACATAAGGAGTCACAAAAGACAAACTCACACCTAGATCAAGTAAGGCATAAACAACAAAAGTAAAGACTTTAAGCATACCAGTAACAACATCTGATAAGTTCTCTTGATCCTAGTGACTAGATATAACATACAGATAGTTTCCTCCTCTGCCTGTCCCTGAAGTAACTTCTCGCGGAATAGCTTTGTATATCGGAGCCGCTGAAGAAGATTGGGCTTTATTTCCCCCATTATCCTGCATTTTCTTAGAGCATTCTCTCATAAAGTGGCCCATCTTACCACAGTTGAAGTAGCCATTGAAACCATTACGACACGGTCCTGGGTGGTTCCTACCACACTTAGCACATGTGGGGGTCTACGTAGCCCCTTGTGCCACATTACCCTGAGACTGGGTAGGTCGAGCTCTGAAATTATAGGAGTTTTGGTTCCGGTAATCATTCTTTTTCTTTCTTACAGGCGTACTAAATGACGATGGAGCAGTCCCAAATGACCTTTGCTGAACGGATGACCGATTTACATTCCCAGTTTTCTGTTAGACGGACTCATGATTTGTCGTCTTAGCCTTCTTACTGCGAAACTCTTACCTGTCTTTCAACTTATCTTCCTCAACTTTCTCCACATGAATCATGAGTCCAGCTATGTCCATATCCCCTATCAACATAGCCACCTTACCTTATTTACTCGATAAGCGGGATAATCCAGACACAAATAAACTCATCATGCTCCACATATCAGCCAACATCTCCGGAGCATAGCGGGATAGCTGAGTGAAATTGAGGTTCTACTTTTGCACACTCATAGACTCCTACTTCAGATTAAGAAATTCTATTACATTTGCTTCCCTTAGCTCTCGGGGAAAGAAACTCCCCGACAAAGCATCTTCAAACGCAACCTAACTCAAAGGTGGTGCCCCTTCTGCCATGTTCTTCTTCTATTGATCATACCATATCCTAGAAAAACCTTTGAATTGATATGAAGCTAATTGCACACGCCATGCATTAACAACACGCATAACCTCAAACACTTTCTGAAGTTCTTCCACAACGTTCTCTGGATCCTAAGTAATATTTGACCCTATGAACTATGGGGGATTCATCCTAAAAACTCACGGATTCTTAATGTATCAGCCACATCATGACCATTAAAGGTTCTATTTCTTAATGTATCAATTGAGCAAGGCTAGGTAGATATATTCATATCCATACTACCCAATTGTTTCTCTTTCACTTTAAGATAAAGTTCTATTTCTTATTAGGAGCGCAAATTTCCTCTTTCGAGTCTAATTTACACGGCACAAATAATATTCAATAATTGGCCAAAGAATCAAATAACTAAACTCAAAAGAAGTAAATGGCGGAATGGTCTGATAGACCCATGTACTTGTATGAGTTTGTATTCTGGACCATTCTATGTGTGTGAACTTCAAACATTTGACAAAAATGACATATCATCATCCACATCACATTTTAAAATGACATATCACTTTTTTTTGTTTCTTTTTTACTTCATTCCTCCTTCATCCCTTCACCTCTCTCCATTTTTTTTTACATTAGAGATACCACCACAACATTCCATTCTCACTAGTATCATTATATTCCTAAATAACTAACAATTATCATTCGATTTTTTCCCCAAAATTTCTTTCATTCACAACTTTTAATCGTATTTCTTTTACCAACATTTACATCTACCACTTGAACCACCATAAAGCTCTTTTCCCCACTGGTGTTAACGAATAGCCATTAAAATACATCAATATACTCTAATATTTGTACACAATTTTACATAACACATTTAACCTAATTTCACAAAGACATTCAACAATCACTTTTGATCTTTCAAGATTGTCGAATATTTATCACTTTATGGGTGTTATAAATTACCCCAAAAATAAAAGGAAAATACAGATCTACAACAACAATACAATTAGGTATTTCCGGGAGGAAGAAAATGTGAAAAAAAAAAGAAGAGAGAAACAGGAAAGGGCCGAAAGGGGAGAAAGAAGAGAAATGAGGTTTGAGAGTAGAAAGAAAAAAAATGGGGATGGGTGGGTGGGAAAAGAAGAAATAATTGAATTAAAAAAAGTTAATTTTCTAATTTTTTATCTTTTTATTCTTTTTTTAGAAAGAAAAAAAAAATTTAGTCTAAAATTTGATCTTTCACGCTCCTTCTATGTGTGCCATCACACATTTGTGCCCACTCAATAATTAAGTTGTCACATATGCTTGGTCAACGGTTAGAATGGCTTAAAACATAGAGTTTCATTGAGTTGAAGGGTTCGGTTGAGAAATAGTCAAGTAGAAGGGTCCAGAATACAAACACATACAAGTAGAAGGGTCCAGAATACAAACACATACAAGTAAAAGAGTCCACCAGACCATTTCGCCGAAGTAAATAACTCAGTAGTCTATATATAAACGTACGATTCTCAAATGTACGTCAACCTTCAAATCCAACTTGAAGTTTAGCTACTGATCATAACATCTATACAATGATTAAAACAAAATGAGGATGATGAAAACTACTATTTCTCTGCATTCTAGCTTAATAATCCCCTAAAAATCGTGTTTAGGACGTAAATATAGGATTTCTAAAAAATTCACGACGAAAAATACCCTCATTTAAATGAAGCACAACTTTTGACAAGTTGGTGATTTATGGCTTCTACTCAAACTTCAAAGTGCAATTATACTCTTTCTTTTTCACTAAGGGTATGTTTGGTACGAAGGGAAATGTTTTCCATGGAAGATGTTTTCCTAAAAAATAAGTTGGTTTCTAACTTATTTTCTCATGTTTGGTTGGTGAGTGGAAAATGTTTTCTGGAAAATATTTTTTAGTAGTGCATGATTGGTGAGTGAAAAATATTTTTTTTAAAATATCTTTTGTTTTTGGCTAGAGAGTAAAAAATAATTTTTAGAAAAATAGTTCGACACTCGATCCGAAACTTGATCACACTCCTGACATGGGTCCCGACATTTGAACTCGAACCCGACCTTGACCATGACCTGAATCAGGATACGATAACCTCACTAGAGACCCGATATTCGAACTGAATTATGATCCCGACACCCGACCCAAGACCCAACCTCGACCCGAGATCCGACCCCGACTCGAGACCTAACCCCGACTCCCGACCCCAATATCTGACTCAGGATCCAAATTTTGAAATAAAATCCAACATTGACACCTGACCCAAGACCTAACCCTGAACTTTGATCCAGGAGTTTCCCCAACCCTGACTCGAGACCCGACCCTGACCCTATTGCTGACCCAAGATTAGTCTCAAATCGAGACCCGAGAATCAAACATGACCCCAAACCGAGACCCGACCCCATTTTCGACAAGAGACCCGATCCCGACATGATTAGACCCAAGACTCGACCCCAACACCCGACCTCGACTTTGACCTGAAACCCAACTCAAAACCTAACCAGAAACTCGACCCCAACCCCGATCCTAGACCCGACCCAAGACCCAACCCCAACCCGAGACCTGGCCTCGACCGGGACACGACTCTGATCAAGACCCGACCCTAACCCGATACCCAATAATGAAACTCGACCCCGATCTTGATCTGAAACCCAATTCGAGACCCAACCCCGACTACAACTCAGGATGTGACCCCGACCCAAAACCCAAGACCTGATCCCGAGACGTGACGGCCCCAACCCTAATTTGAGACCTAAAACTGAGAATTGACCTTGATTTGACCCCGACACCCGAATGGAGACCCGACCTTGACTTGACCCCAAGACCCGACCTTGAGACCCAATCCGATCAAGACCGAACCTTGACCGACACCCGATACCCGAATTGGACCTGAGACTCGATACCCAACCTAGAATCGAGAGCCAACATTGACTCAAGACCTAACCCCGACATACAACTCGAGACCTTTCCATAGACCTGACTTGATGTCACGCCCCGAGCCGACACCCTTGGCCTGGCTTACTAACTCAGCGGAAGACTTAAATCATCACATAAACATTTATGAAGAAACTAGAATGTTGTAAAGGAACATTCAACTAGCCATTTAGGCAAACTCAAGTCTTTAACATAAGAAATGAAAAGTAAAGACAACTGAATTAACTAACTGACTGTCTGTCTATGAAGCCTCTAAAACAACTGAGATTAATTTTGGGACAAACCCCACAACATCCGAATGAACTAAACTAGAAAGCAATGAAAATAGATCCCCCGGAATGCAAGAAGGCTCACCGACTGACTCTTAACTGCTCATTGGATCAACGGTGCGCTGGAATGCCGATCCTAGTTACTTGTGTCTGCATCATAAGACGATGCAGGCCAACTGCCATCAGTACATTAAATGTACGAGTATGCGAGTTGGAAAGCTAAAACAACATAGGCTTGAAAAGAAATCTGAAAGAAACTGAAAAACTTACCTGGCTCAACTCAACTCAACATAACTGAACTCATTTCAATATAAAGCAATTTAAAACAAGTGCAATATAAAGAAAAGTTTTTTAAAAACATGATGTCAACTCTGTGTGTATGAAAATATACATATAACTCTGAGATATATGTAAAAATACAATAAACTGATGTATATAAAAATACAATAACTTATGTGGGAGTTTCTCTAACTGACAACCAACACATAAGAGCTATAGTGATGATACAACGATCTACCTCACGCTGACAGCACATCCTATATCCGGCCAGAGGTATAGGACCTGAACTACTAAGTGGATCCACTAGTCTATTGTGAAAAGGGTTCATCTAAAAAGTATGACCCTTTTCTACCCATGGTGAAAACATGATTTTATGGAAACGTGAGTTATCTGAACTCATGCTCGCCCCCAATTCAGTGCTCAATACTACTCCCAAAATATACTAGCTCTTATGTTTTTAAAAAAACATACTTCTTCTGTGAATTGAGATAATTGCTCAAAACTTAGCTCAAAGGCTATCTTGGAAATCAAAGTTTCCCCTCTTGCTTAATTATGAAAGCATTTACTCTTTTCTCAAAACTAGCCCGAAGGCTCTTTGGAAATCGAGGTTTTCTTTCTTGTTTAAATGTGAAAACATTTTAAACCCTTTAGAAATACATAGTCCCCATATACTTTTGAAGAAATGAACTTCAAGATTTACTCTTTACTCTTTACTCAACTTGAACTTTAAGTCTTAAAACAAGGTTAAAAGCATTTGCAAAAGACTTCTTGAAAAGACTCAGAGAACTTCCTAGACTTGGCTCTTAACTTTCCTTGACTTAGATCCTAACTTTCCTTGAATTGGATTATGGATTCAAGGTTCATGATCTCATGTTTATGGATGATTTCATGATGTTTATATGTACCTTAGAGTGTTGGAATCAACTAGAAAACATACGTACATTGCTAAGGAACAAGTACGAAAAAATCGGGGAAGAATGGGAAGAACTGGCGTCCCTGACGCTCTGAGAGGCGCGGGGTGCCAGCCCTCAACATTCAGACGACAAGTTGGGGCGCTCTGGCTGGCACGTCTCCCCAGAGCCCAACATTCAGGGGCTTCTTTGGGGCGCGTTGGCTGGCGCGACGCCCCACTCCCTTCCCCATGTTTTTGACGACTTTTTTTCTCCGTTTTTCAACTCTAAACTCTCTAAACTTCAATGGTTCTTTCCCCAAATACTTAGGATCATTTATACCCTCAATACATGATAGATTCAAACCAAAATTACACCCGGAAACATGAATCAAATCGCAAGAAACTTCAACAAAACAACCCACAAGAATTCAAACGAATTTCATCAGGAACTCAAAGGATTTACTTTAAATCACACATATTTCGCTGAATTGAATCATGATTGGCGCGTGGGTGAACTAACCCAACGCTATGTGATCTCACATACCTTTTTAGGGATCACCCCCGATGAAATCAACAAGCTCTCCTTGACGAAGTCGACGAATCTTGCTTTCTCTTCTCCTTTCTCCTCTTTTCTCTTTTCTCCAAGCCCTAGCGTGAACTCTAACTTTTCTAAACTGACCAAAATATAGTTTTACCCCAATTATTCTCCTAAAAATGAATTTGAATATTTAGGTAAGGAAAAGACTAAATTACCCTTCCAAAATCCGGATTAGACTTTCCTTAATCCAACAGCCCAACTTCCAAAGGGCCTAACTTACTCATACGAACTCGGAATGGCGCAAACTTGGCGGCGTTGGAAAGATCATTCCAAGAGCTTTCCAACCATATCTGAAAGTACACCTAACTCATCATGAGTTAGGAGTTATGGCCGTTTGAAGTAGACCAAAACTCAACTTTTTCTAACTTAAACAAATTTCCAGATTTTCATTCTTTCAAAAAAAAAAAGACTATTTCCAATTATTAGATTCTTCCTAGTTATTTCAAATTGCGAGATGTTACACTTGACACCCGACCCGAGACCCGACTACGACCTGAGATCCGACCCCGAGACCCGACTACGACCTGAGATTCGACCCTGAGACCCGACCATGACACTAAATCCGAAATTCAATCTCTAATTCTAACTAGAGATCTGACTCGACTCAATTTGAAACTCGGGAGTTGGGTCTGGAATCGAGGTTGAGAGTCGGGTCTCGAATTTAGAATCAGGAGTCGAATCTATAGGATTAGTATTGTGAATTAGTACCCAAAACTTAAGTTATGCTGAAAAGTTGAAGTGTGAAGTTCAAAATGATACTTTTTTAAGGAAGTTATTTTTCTTAAATTTGAGAAAAACAAGTTGATTTGAAAAATATTTTTCGTGGATCTTTAAGTCAATCAAACATGAGAAAATTGAAAAATATTTTCCTTCATACCAAACACACCCTAAATCCTTCATTGTTGTCCTACCCATCAAAAACAACCAACATAAGTATATTCATAAAATCAACATTAAAAGTGATAACAAAAGCATTAAATATGAGGCAAATGATAGTTGAATATATGACTTATTCTTACTGACTTCACATCATCGACGTTTAGCATTTTAATATTCATGTTTTTATAATATAATATGGAGTATAACAAATGTGCAGCATAGTAGTTGTTATTTAAGTACAAACTATATAAGATAATTAGATATACTCGTTTGATGTTAATGATTATTGCCCACTAAGTATCCACTTCTTTCTGTTTAAGGTACGAGCCACTAATTAATATTCATAAGTTTATCTTTATAATTTCCAATTTGATTCTCTCAGCCTAATCAAATCACGGACCATTATGTGTATAATTGACAACTTGTCATCTAAAAAATAATTAACTTTAATTTTTTATTTTTTTTCATAGCCAAAAAGAAAATGTTATGGCATATTTAAATCACAAGTTTTATGGCCATACAAATATTATTATGATATATTTAATAATATAAATTTTAAAAATATTTCTTAAACTTGGTGCACAATAATCAAATTTTGCCAAAAGAACTGAGGGAGTAATTAACTAATCATTAGCTATAAGACGTTGTAATTTGATAGTTGATTTGGAGGTGAGTTATGCAGGTATTAAATTCAGTAAAAGTTATATCATATTTGGTAATTGATTAAGAGGTAAATTATTCATGTCTAAAATTAAGAAAAAAGACTCAAATATATCATCAAACTTTGAGAAAAAAGTTCATATATGTCATCCGTTGAATTTGACTCATTTATGCCATCGCTGTTTGAAAAAAGATTAATCCTGCCATTATTTTTTAACTTTGATTTTGCAATGCCATTTTTTTTTAACCTTAATGAGACCCCAAACAACTTTTAAACATTTTTCAATTAGTCTTGGATCAAATGTATTTTTTTTTTGTTTTTTCTTCCTCAAGAACATAGGAAGAACATTAAGAACTTCCAAATTTCCAAGTTCTTCAATTTTTTACGAAATCACCTCAAATTCCAAGAGTAGCTTCCCTCCGAGCTAGATACCAAAACTCAATATCTTTGGAGCTTGAATTCAAACTAACTCAACAAGACTCACTTGAAATTTCCTCAAAGTTTCAAATTTCAACATTAACTAATGGTAGAATTTTCTCCATAACTCCAAATTACTTGAAGTTTTGAATATAAATTTTTAAAAAACACTAGGGAACAAAGATTTAGTGTCAAAAACAACAACAAAAATATGAATTAATTTTTTTTTGAATTTTTGGGATTGATTTCCATTCTTTTGAAAAAAAAAATTCTTACCCATGGGTTTTTTTTAACTCCACAAGTTATTTTAGAATTTTTATTTTTTTTAAAAAATACTATAATTAATAACGTGGCCGAATTATAATTGATCACGTGTAAAAAAAATTATAATGGGAGTTGAAAATTTGGGAGTTCTTGATGTTCTTCATGTGTTCTTGGTGTTTTTTAGGAAGAAGAAGTAAAAAGAACACATTTAATCCAAAACCCCTATTTAAAAGTGTTTAAAGTTGTTTCGGGTCTTGTTGAGGTAAAAAATAGTTTAACAAAATTGGAGTTAAAAAATAATAACATTTTGGATGAATTTTTTCTCTAACGACAAGACATAGATGAGCCAAACTTTAACGGATGACATAAATGAATCTTTTCTCAAAGTTGAGTGACATATTTAAGTTTTTTTCCCTTAAATTAATATTTGGTTTGGGTTGGAGTTTACAAAACCGCATAACTAATATATGTATATTATTTTATAAAGGATAGAAGGTGGAATAACTCATACATATATAACTAATATATAAATAATAAACTCTGGATATGATAATAATTTATAGATTGGCTCACTAATACATACGTGCATAACTCTAATCTGCTAGTTGTCTATATAAGTTGCAACACTAGTTACTAGAATGAATATGAAATTTTGCCAAAAGTATAGAGATGGGTTCAATATCACGAATTGTATCCATGTCGAAAAGGATAATAAAGCCCTCTTCTCCTACTCCTTGTTCACATAAACGTCACAATCTATCATTGCTTGATTGTTATGCTAATAATGAGTATGCTTCAACCGTCATTTTCTACCCTAAACCAACAATCCCTGTTAATAACATATCCCAACTTCTTCAAAAATCCCTCTCAAAAGCATTGACATATTACTATCCCTTTGCTGGGATGTTAAAAGACAATGAGTATGTTGATTGCAACGATAGGGGAGCTGAGTTCTTGAATGTTCGTGTTGATTGTCGTATGTCTGATGTTGTCAATTCGTGTGATAATGATAGGAGTGGTGAAAATTGTGTGTATCCACAAGGATTGGCTTTTGGAAATAGTAATTCTTTTGATGGTAGGTTAGTAATGGCTCAATTGACTCATTTCGATTGTGGTGGAATAGCAGTCAGTTTTTGCTTGTCTCACAAGATTGGCGATGGATATAGTGGTGCCATATTTTTGAGTGACTGGGCTGCTATTGCTAAAGATCCGAATCATGCAAAACCATCTCCTCGATTCGATGGAGCATCCTTCTTCCCACCTATTCATAATGCTGGTTCAAACATATCAGAGGTGAACAACTTACCACAGGATGGAGTAGTACAACAACGTTATGTGACTGGAAGGTATGTATGTGTTAAAATTTAATGTCATCTTACAAAATTAGAAAAATCAAATTTAATCAAATACGTTATAACTCTATGTACTACTCACAAATTAATACTAGGTACCTTTTCTCTGCTTCAACATTGAATACTCTCAAGGACAAAATTGCTGATTCAGGATCAGGAATATTACGAAATCCTAGCAGGGTTGAAAGTGTATCTGCACTTCTTTACAAATCATGTGCTGCAGCAGCTGCAAAGAGGAATACTTCATTTCGACCATCAACATTCACACTATTTGCAAACATGCGTCCACCATTGCCCCTCAACACTATCGGAAATGCTCCCGGTTATATTTCCACATCAATAGAAGAGGAAGTAGATATGCAGTTACCCAAAATCGTTGCTGAACTAAGGAAAGGGAAAGAAAAACTCCGCAACAGGTTCAATACTGTTGATCCTAACAAATTGGTGTTTGAATCATTTGAATTAATGAAACAAATGCAACAAGTATTTAACAGACAAGGTTTTGATATATATAGATGTACCAGTTTATGCAATTTCCCCTTGTATAACATAGATTTTGGATGGGGTACGCCACATAGAGTGAGCATTTTAGTTCCTCCGTGCAACTTCTTTTGTCTGTTGGATAATCAAAACCGCGATGGAGGAGTGGAAGCGCTTGTGACGTTACAAGAAAGTGAAATGACTTTCTTCCAACAAGACCAACAACTCCTTCAGTTTGCTCGCCCAATATAGTATTTTGTATTTCTCTTCTTTTATGTCTGTAGTTTTTCTTTTTTCCCCAATTGAATTTCGTTCGACATTGTTGCAAGCATGATGAAAAACTTATTACTACTACATTAATTTGATATGAACAACTTGTTGGAGGAAAAGAGGAAACAGGGCACGTTTCTAGCAATGTAGAATCAAGAAGGCACTACGAGTTTAGATTCTGTAATATAAATCAGGCAAAACAATCAATGCCCAAGTAAAAACTGTCAATTTTATTTGAAACTTTGAAATACAAAAAGTGTCACAGACATACACAGGGAGTACATAGTAAGTAAGACATGCCAACAAGAATATAATAGGGTGTGTCACAAATCGATAATGGTGTCAATCCATCTACACACAAATCCAAACGAATATTTCTTTGTTTACTAGCAAAATCAAGATAATTTCTATCAAAAACGTTTCACCATTCATAGTGTTATCTCATACGAGGAGCGAAATTTTTCAATGCATACAACCTCTTTAACCTAGAAATAAGAGATAAGTATGATAACATCATCTTAATTAGAACCATCTTTTCACTAGCCCACTTAAAATGAGCCTGATCATAAAAAATTTACAACTTTCTAAAACAATATCATCTTTATAGAACAACAATCCTTTTCACAATAATATATTTTACCATACAACAGTATTACTTGAACATCAATTTTTTTTGTTTTATATAAAAACTTTAGGTATGTCGAAATATGGGTAAACTAGTTTCCTCATACACCAATAAGAAAGTGCAAAGCATCTTGAGAAATATTCTAATCTGATTTTTATTTTTATTTTGGTTTCTTCAATGTTCGATATTCATATTAAAGCTCAATTATTTTAAATTCGCACAGTGTAGGACTTTATTCAGGGAAAGCGCTCTCTACCATGTATTTTTGCATATTCAAACCTGAAACTTCTAATTAAGGAAGGAGCAACTTCATCCACTGCACCATATCTTTTGATGGTACATTCTAATCCGATTTGATATTAAGTATTCTTACATAGTGAACGACTAGTCTTTTTTGATTGTTGATAGAAATGAATTGCTTATTCATTAGGAGCTTGCCTTAAATTTTGTTCAAGATTAAACCCAAAGTGCGTCCCAAAAACATCTTTGACCATCGCTACATAAAAAATGATCTTTAGTGGAAATTAATTAACGGTAATAGCTCAATTGCAGCTAAATATATTTTTTAGCGGCAATTAGCACTCTTTATACATGTCCCTAAAGCCTTTAGCGACATTGAATCTAATGACACTTAACTAATGCCGGTAAAAACTTTAGCACTACTTATTAATGTGTCTATTGATTACCGCTATGAACACTATTTTTCTGTGACCCACTACTTTTACCAGCAACGATGTATTCAAATGTACCAAATATATCATCGATCTCTCTATGATTGGTCCACACATAATAATTTGACTTTAACCCCTTACGATAGAGATGAATCTTAATATTTAAATGAACTAACACATTCATATCGACATTGAACATAAAATATAGCCAATTTCAACCCCCACCCACGCACCCAAAAAAAAAAAAAAAAACCATCACTACAGGTTTTGATAAATAAATTCTAATATTGATAATTGTCAGTATAGTGATTGGTGATTTTTGTGGTAATAGTGGCTGATGATGATGATTATAAATGATAGCTAGATTAAATCTAAATAATTAAAATTAAGGTTTTCATTAAGTGATAACAAATGAGGTGCTGTGAACCATATGCACCTTAAATGTTCAAGTAGAGCGCATCACAATCTCGACTTAAGATTCGTCTCTTTGTTCGATCAAAATTTCCTAAACTCACATCGACCTGATCCAATTCTCGTCCCATTGTCATCCCTAATAGTTGATTCTAATTAATTTGAGATTGAAGTACAATAACAAGAGGTTGTTGAACGTGCAATATCATTCTAAGGGGATATGGAGTTGTGGGGATCCCTCAACTCTTTTTTCTTTTTAGTTATATAAAATAATTAATACAGATCCAATGAGCTGTACTTGGATATTTTTATAGTTGCACAAGATTTGTACTTAATTGGAAAATCTATTTAAATACACAAAATATGCCACAACATTCTTTAATGAAGAAAAAGTGTTGAATTGGTATTTAGTGATATTTAAATTCCTTTGATTAGTATTTAGTACTATGGTGGATGGTCACTTCAATGGAAATTGCCTTATTTAATAGTTTGATGAAGGACTATTTTAACTATCAGCAATATCTTGATTCTTGATGATATTTGTTTACACTTAAAAATATCCAACTAATCACTTATTAACTCAAAAAAAATTGAATTTGTATGTTTTGCACCCCAATTATGATGTGACATGCCACACATTTTTTAGGAAAATATTTCGTTCGTACCAAACACATCCTAAACGCAATGGCGGAGCGAGGAATTTCTCAAAGGGTGTCCAAAAATAACACAACAAAAGCTCTTTTCAAAAAGTAGAACTATTCACAAAGGGTGTTCAGAAATAACACAACAAAAGCTCTTTTCAAAAAGTAGAACTACTGAGATTCGAACACACAAGCACTTCCTCATTTCAAGGAGGTGAAACCGCTGGGCTATAATAACTTTGTTATATTAAGGGTGTCCAAAATATATTATTTAATCATTTCGTATATCATTTTACTTGTATATACGATATTTTTTCCAACGAAGGGTGTCCAATTGGACACCCTACCCACCATGTGGCTACGCCACTGGGCCAAACGAATGCACATTTTCACTTTAGCCAGCTTAGAGCCAACTTTTTTCTCATTATTTTGTAATCATTCGTTCCATTCATATCAAATTTTGTTGACATTTTAGATCATTAACAAATCAAGATTCTATAGCTGATTTTTTTCAATTATTATAATTAAGCTGGAGTATTAAATCAATAGATTCATCACGTTTAATACAATTACAATGATTCTATCAGATTAGAGAGAGGACAGAAAGGGAGAATATTTCAATCAATCATGGTTAGAGCGTGTAAAATTTAAAATATATAAAGTCCTTTAGTTTCTTATGCACAAATAATATCTCCATTAATACTTGATCAAGCTAAGTGTTCCTTTTTAATTTCTCCAGTACTACTTCAAGTTAAGTATTGCTATGGCAATAATATCTATTCCCAGTAGCACCACAATGTTTCCAATGCCTCAACAAGTATTGAGACAAAATAGAGAGGTAATTTCAACGTTACTAAAACATGTTATTAATGTCAGAAATAATATTCTTCGATATAATATATGTATCGATCTTCGGTCTGATAAATGTAGCTTGATTAGGTTGTTATAGCTGAGGAAATCGGTCGCGCTAGAATGCTCACCTTGAATCGGCCTAATCATTTAAATTATGTATCAGGCAAAGTGGTATGTATATTTATACTATATACTATATGATGAATATATGTATAGTTACAAAATGGCTAGTGCATGTTCACTTAATTATAAAATTTCTCTTATATAATTAGGTATTAACACTCGCGCACAACTTTGAGAAATATGAGAATGATGATAATGCTGATTTTGTAATCATCAAGGTAAGTATCAGCTGATATTTATGTCATTTAACTTTGAATGTGCACAAGTAGACAAACATGTATGACGCCATGTAGAATACAGATTGTCACGTAAGATATGTGTGTCTATTTATTCAATTATATACAAATTTAAGTGACTACTTGGTACACATCCAAAACCGGAGGATATATATGTCAATTAAAGACAAGTTAAAAGGCATTTTTATGTATGGCATAATAGATAAATATGACATTTAACTTGGCTTCAACTTGAATGTATGCCCTCAAACTTTTACTGTACACAAGTAAACACTTAAACTTGTATAAAAGTTGAACAAGTAGACATATACGTCTTATGTGGCATCCTACGTGGTCAATTACTTATTAAATTTTATACAAATTCAAGCGTCTACTTGTACACATCCAAAGTTGGAGGGGATAGATGACAGTGATACCAAGTTAGAGGTTATGCCTTTTGTTTTGGCTTATCAGTTACCGTAATTGTTAAATTTCCAAATTTAATTCTCATTCATTTGCACATATATAGGGAACTGGTCGCACTTTTTCTGCTGGTGGGGATTTGCATATGTTCTATGAGGAACGAAACACAAGTAACTAATTATAAATTTTCCCTTATTTTTTTAATTTGTTAGTATATATGCTAGAACTATTGAATTATTAATTAAAACTACATGTTCACATAAACTCATGAGTATACATGTATATTATTTGAAGGGGATTCTTGCCTTGAATCTACTTATAGAATGTATTGGCTTTGCTACCACATTCATACTTACAAGAAACCACATATTGCTCTTGTCCATGGAATGTCTGTGGGTGGGGGTGCATCCTTGATGGCTCCAATGAAATTCTCTGTGGTCACTGAGAAAGCGGTCAGTATCAATTACTATTATAAAGAAATTTACATATAATTAATTGTATATCTTATAAATTATCTGATTGTATGAATTAACTTTGCAGTTTAGTTCCACTCCTGAAACAAATATAGGGTTCCATCCAGACTGCGGCTTCTCATACATGCTTCCGCGTCTTCCAGGTCGACTTGGTAAGCGCTAGATGAAGGAGAATGTAATTTTTCCAAAGACTATTTTTTTAAATCTAAAGTCACCTTTGTGGTGAAGGTTAGACTTGACTCCTACCTCGTATACTTATATCGAATAATATGATGCATGTAAAAGAGAACCTCTCCAAAATTAAAATTGATTGAGAGAGACCTAGTTAATTAATTAAATGTATGTATGTATGTATGTAGGGGAATACTTGGGCTTAACAGGAGAAAAACTAAGGGGTAAAGAAGTGGTTGCTGCTGGACTAGCCACTCATTTTGTTCCTTCACAGGTTAGTCCAAGCTTTTCCTTTCCTTCAGAAATTTACCATACACTAGATATAATGACTCATGAATTGCCACTAAATATTATATTGTCACAAAATATCTCTTTTGCTTATATTTTTTTTTTCAAATGTCAGAAATTATTTCAGCTAGAGAAGCGTTTGTTGAGCATAAAAAGTGGTGATGAGGATACTATTAGATCTGTCATCAATGAATTTTCCTCAAATATTCACATTGATGAAAGAAGTATCTTGAACAAGTAATGTATCATATAATTAAATTATTATTTTGAGATTTTGCTTTGAAATGAAATATTAAGTGTAACATTTTTATTTTTCCAATTTACGTGTAGGTTGTCCATAATCAATGAGTGTTTCTCCAAGGATTCTGTGGAGGAAATTATTGAGTCATTTGTAAGAATTAATTTTTCTATTTTTCTAATTACATGATATTTTTAAAATTTTGTACCAATATCATTGCATACTAAGTGAAAAAATATTTCAAATTTTTATGTATTTTCTGCTCAACTTTTCAGGAAGCTGAGTCAAGCAGAAAAGGAAATGACTGGATTATGCCAGTGCTTAAAAGCCTAAAGAAAGCATCTCCAACAGCACTAAAAATAACATTGAGATCGGTAATAAATCATTTATTATGCTTATTGAACAAGAAAAATAACTTTATCAAGCGCTCAAAACTTTATATACTTGCAAAAAGAAGAAGAACCTTACCTTTTTCCTAAATTACTTTTTAGATACGAGAAGGAAGGACACAAACTATATCTGAATGTTTGAGGAAAGAATTCAGAATTACAATGAACATACAACGAACCATAATATCAGGTGATTTTTATGAGGTAAGTTTACGAATTCTTTAAAGTAAACTCAATCTTATGTACTTGATATGTAGAAGTATACTTAATTTTGGATTTAATTTCTAATTTAAAGTTCATTGATATTTTTTATTTATGAAGGGCATAAGGGCTCAGATAATTGACAAGGATAAGTCTCCAAAGGTATGCATCTTTTTTTTCTTTAAGTATTAAATACATAATAGTATTTCTCAATATTGAATAATGATACGTTAATGTGTTTATTAAAATATTTCTCTTCATTTATATATAGTGGAACCCTTCAACTCTTGACAAAGTGCATGATGATCAACTTGACTTAATCTTCAAGCCATTTGAAGATCATGACTTGGAACTTCAAATTCCTATTAAAGAAGAAGAATACAGGTACAAATGAAGTCATATATTGCATTTTATCGAACAATAGATTTTGCAATATTATTATTTAATTAGTCATTAATCTTGCATTTGATCTAATAATTAACAGGTGGAGAGGAAAATATGAAAACTCTAGCTATTCTCATCCCAACCAAGTGAACGTTCAAAAGGCATTCCGATCAATGTCGTCTCGTGAAAGTGTCCTTCTGTAATTTATTTTCTGTTATTAGTAACATACAACAAATTAAAGTATATAGTTATTTGTTCCAAAACACATATACAAGTATACGTGATCTCCAAGTAATACAATAATTTGTAGTCAGATATTGATCTCATGGCAACTTGATTTTACAGTTTATCAAATTCATCTATTATCAATTAATCACACAAGTATATATGGGGCAGAGATCATACTTATTTAACACTACTGCATACCCTAGACTCCTCTTCTCGAGTCACACCTAAGGTTCTCAGATATTACTGAGAGCTAAGAAATAGAATAATTATGTGTAAGATTAAGTCAACAACCATATAAGCCATAGCACAACAATATATAGGTGCCCAAACAAGTCAATTCAAATTCGTACAACAACATTCATGCAATTACCATAACTCCAAAACAAGGGTATTATCCTCTCATGTTCATAGCAACATTCAAAAGATAGTTATATGCTACGGACATCTAACAAAAGATGAAAAAAAGTAAAAATCAAAAGATTTTTATTTGAGTGGGTATTTTAATTGACCCGGGTGGGTCTTTTAATTATTGATAGAATTAATTAAATAAATATTGAATATGTGTTTAAGATTGAGACACGTGTGCACCGTTAGTTGAAAGGGTATATACACTCCAAAACGTGGACGGTAAGGACATCAGTGTCCTAGAAATATAACGGAGAGTATTGAGATACCATTACGATCGATAATTCAGAAATATGGAAGGTTAAAGGTGGATCCATAATTCTTGAAACAATGTCAAGTGTAATGACTCAAGTCTACATCCTAGCTGTAACACCCCGTATCAGAAAATGGAGATTTCAGATTTTTGGTGTCACAGGTGGCACTCACGGACACCATCCACGGACCGTAGATGGACTCACGGTCCGTCCTGCAGGTCCGTGGTTCATGACAGAAAACTTCCCCAGAACTCAGTCAGA
>JAJOOO010017999.1:0-11618 GCA_029582685.1 Solanum piurae
ATACTCAAAGATTCAAGTTGTGACACACCATTACCAAAGATTCTCATGCTCGCAATACTTGCTACTTGTACAACTTCAAGCTCAACAAAAAGTATCTACATGCCCTCACATAAAGAATGATTCCATATTCACACACAGAGGTTAATCAATTCAAGATCAGAAATCAGATGCAACACTCACACTCCAAAAGAGGAACACAATGCATGTTTTCACCCATAGTCTTGCCCTTATTTTCCAATCGATCTTCGGTTCGGCTCACTCAAGATCAAAAAGGTCTTTCTAGGGCTTGTAATGGGGCTGAGTGCAAAGATATAGTCATTTAGGCTCAGTGACTTTTTCCTCATGAGATGTGGTATTCTCAAGGCATCCCCTTCTTTTCCTTAATCAATTCTTTTTCTAGTGCTTCTAAGTCATCTTTTTATTCATCTCCATGGATTGCTTGGAAATCCAATTTCTTTTGTACTTTTATTCCACAACTTTTCTTTTTCATTCTTTTATTTTATTTTATATGGAGGGTTTCCATTTTTTCGCAACACCATGGGTTAAGGGAGACTTTCCTTGCACTTCTTGACTTCTATTTTTCCTTTTTCACCACACCCCCAACTTAGGCTTTTTGCCTAAGTTGGTTGTTCACTAAACCATAAATAAAGAGGATTATAGGTAGTGGATCAAGTAAGGTATAGGGTTCATCAAGGTTCTTTCAAAGAAAGGTAAGGCTCAAAGGGTGTTCAAGAGAGTTTCACACGCTCACGGGTAGGCCACAAAAGAGGTATATGTCAAATTGGCTCACACTTTTCAAAAGTTACCTAAGATCATCTCAAGAGCACACCTTACTAAATCAATCAGACTAACGGGGCAAATTCTAGGTTTATTCATGAAAGGTTCAAAGTAAGCTCATCACACAAGGCATTGACACTTAAGTCAAACAAGACTACACACTTTCGCTAGTGTGCAATGGTCATTACAAGAGAATCAATTTGAGAAATGGCTAATCACAACGAGGTGCAAAAAGTTCACATATTGTCTATGCAATTTCATTTGTTCTCGTCATAGCCGCACATTCATGTTTGTTCGATTGAGAGCACTATTCAAGTCATCAGTATTGATCGAAACCGAGACTTGATTTTGTATAAGAACAACCACTTTCAACACAAGAGGTGGCAAAAATTTTCGAAAAATGAATTTTTTTCGGAAGGGTAAAAATAATTATTCAATTAAACCCAAAAGATATCCATAAGCTCAAACAATCGCAAAGCAATTTTAAAAACACAATTAAAACCAGATACGCAAATATATACCGAAAACATCATTCAAAACAAGCAAACAAGGTGAGCCTCACCCTACCACAAAATAAATGTGTTTGTCCTCAAATGCGACTAATAGTATCTAAAAATAAAATCAAAGCAAGACAAGGAGAGAGGTAAAGAGAAATCCTGTCTATGCGGCCTCTCTTCCTGTCGGGGCATCAAAACTCTGAGCTGCAGTCTGTAATTGGGCATCAATTCCCGGAGTAGTCACATCAAGAGCAGCAGTGCCAGGTCATGTAAGGGCTGTTGTGGATGTCTCAACATGCAATGCTTGGATCACCGGGTGCACAACTGTCCCTACCAGATCTGACAGGTTCCTAAATATGTTCTGCTCCTCCTGTGTTGCTGTCAGCTCCTCATCAGTCTCAACATCTGCATCTGCATCTGCAGCTAATGCCTCTCTAGGTGCATCCCGGTCCTCAGTGGTTCTCATCAACTCATTGAAGTCAACAAATTTCAGATAGTCTACGTCCCTCCGCAAACCCGCAACATCGTCTTGTAAAGTCGATACCTTAGATGACATCCCCTGTCTGCGCTCACATGTTGTAACCCTCAAGGTCAAAGCATCGACAGAGGTCTGGATGGGGGCAAGTGCAGCGGCTATAACTCTCTCAATCATCCCTGGGACTGACTTCTCCAGTCTAGATTCCCGTGCCTCGGCTGATTGGTATAGACGCCTCATCTTCAGGATCATACCCTGAGTGAACTTGATCGGCTGGCCGGAAGAAGAAGCACCAGGATCCTGTGAAGAGGAGGATTGAGCTTATCTTCTATGATGGTTCAGACCCCATCACCCTTTAACCTGTTAAGCATCCTAGGTTGAGGCACGACAAGAGGTGTAGGAGCCACTAGAGGTGCCTGTGCTGGCTCTGGATTCAGCTAAGGCTGAGTTAACACTGGTGGAGGTGGCAACATCTGATGAAACTCTAGTGGGTGAGGATTGAGGCAGATTTCTGAGTCTGCTCTGTCGTTGAATCAATGGCTGGTCATCTTCAAGCTCATCCCAATCAGTACTGGCCTCAACATCTACTCCTTTCTTTGCTATGCTTTTCTTCTTTTTGCCTTTACCTTGTTGGAGATCTTCCCCTCCTCTCTTTGGAGGATTTGAGCCTCCTTCATTAATACGAATGCCTAGTGTTGCTTTCTTCTGGAGTTGCGTGTTGGAGCTAGTGAGTACCATACCTGCAATAGTCTTATGATTAGTCGAAAAAGCAATCAAATTTAAACACATAATTTTTTTACAGACAGGTTCGCCGTTCCACTCGGCGATTCGCCAAACCTTTTTGGCAATCAAAGTCGAGCTCGCCGAGTGGATTAGCTTGCAACTAGGGAAAATTGGCGATGGAAAAGTCTACTCGACGAGTAGCTGACTTCTATCGGCAATGACAAAGTTGTCCACCGAAAGATACAGTGAAAGAGGGAAAAGGGGCATGCAAAGGGCGATCCAAAGTCATATCGGTGAATCGCCAACTACTTTCGGCGATCACGAATGTGTCTGCCGAAAGTTACATATCTTATAGCACGAAGGATATGGATTAAGGGTGATCTACAACCAGTAGGCGAACCGCTGAGTCGTTCGGCGAGCTTGACCCAGCTCATCGAATGACACAACGTGCCCATTTTTCAACCCAACTCTCAAAACCGACCTTACGATCTTCAAAAGCAAAATCAAAGCATGCACACACGAAATTCACTTAAAACCCGTAATTCCCATTACCCCAGAGTACTCAGACTTCTTCCGGTTTTGCCAAATTTGGCCATTTAACTACGATTACCCTTAAGAATGTTGTCACCCATTCCTTCATCGAGCAACTTTCATTATTTAGCGCAAATGTGCGCTACTTAGACTTCACCCAATAAACCTAACAACTAATATGCAACACCCATTTCAAGATCAATCAATTCAAAGCGCAAACACTAAGCATTCAACCATTTAAGAATTTTAGGCAAAATTTACGAATTGAAAATAGCATCATAGCAACCTATTTCTATCAGAGAGGCCCAACACATGTCACCCTGATACTATAATTGCAAATGAGTGCAAAATTTTCAAAAATAAATTTGGGGTTTTAGAAAACTAACCTTTGATGCCGATCAAATAACTTTTTGTAATACTAGGCAGCAAAGAAATCCAACCTCAAGCACTAATCACCGACTAAAATACTAATTTAAGGAAAAAATATAGAAAATAATACCTTTGGTATGATTTTGGAGAGTTTGAAATGAGGGAAAGTGAGAGATTCAAAAATTTGACCTTTGGCGTTTATATAACCGTTCAGTTCTTGTCCATTTAGCGAAGTTAGTCGCACTCGCCGAACCACTCGGAGAAGCGCCGATCGGACTTTTATCCCGCCATTTCTTCAAAATCTTCATTTTTCTAGGGGACAAATAAACGGTCTGCATCGAGATCGCCGAACAGGTTGGCGATGCACCGAGCTGCTTTTTGAGTTCGCTGAGTTTTACAGGCTCTGCAATGCACTAACATTGAGCTCAACGGCGGATTCAGCTGAGCTCACTGACCTATTAGGCGAATCGCTGAATGGACATGTTGCTTGCCAACTTGAAATTTTCCACACTTATCTCATTTTTAACCTGCCACACTAACACACCATTATTTATAAAAGTAAAATCCTACATTTACGACCTTGGGTTGCCTCCCAAGAAGTGCCTTATTTAACGTTGTGGCTCGACGTAGGTCCTACCTCACTCTCTGTTATTGGAGCTAGGCCTAGTGTCACTAGGTAACCCCAAAATATCATTTGGATGGAGCTGAGGCATTGCAAACATCAGGAGTGATCTGATGTGCTGGATTGATCTAGAATGAGATCCAATCAATTGATTCAACGCTTCAACATTCTCTCTTATTTCATCCAATACTTGATCTTGATCGGTGATCTTTTGGAGAATGGTTTGAAGTGTGTCCTCAATACAACTTTTCTCATCTTCTCTAGACTTCTTCCACGCATGAGGAGATATGTACCTCCCTTGGCGTTTGCACTGGTTTTTCACCTCAGATATTTTGGTGGTCAAGTCATTTAGTTGAGATACCAGTGCATCTATCTTGAAGTCACCCTTGACTTCTTGATCTGCCTCAACTGGCTTGCCACCCACTCCCTCTGTCATGCTCAAAGGACATGCATACACAAACAATAAACGAAGAAAAATAAAACTAAAAGTAAAATTAGTAAAAACTACACTAAAAAGAACAAATATTCTAGGAGAACTACATCTTCACGTAACACCACTCCCCGGCAGCGGTGCCATTTTGATGCTTAGCGTGAAAAACTACACTAACCTACGATTTGAGTGTCTATGATCATCAATAATATAGTAACCCAACCAAGGGTTGGGGTCGTGTCCCAAAGGAGTGGTAGTGAAAATAGTAGTTAGGCTAGAATTTTGTTCTAGTTAGTTATAGTTTGAGAAATTATCGAATAAAAACAAAGTAAATTCAAGTGGGTGACACCAAAGTGTCAAATATCAATGAGGGTTTGTCATAAGTATAGTTAAAACACCAAAAATAAAGAGAAAATTCAAGTATGGGGAGAAGTTCTTGGGGTGTGACCGCAATATATATTGATATTAATCGTTGGGTACATGCTTTCGATAGGAAATTTGCAAGATAATAGTGACTAGGCTAAGCTTTAGATGGAAATAAGTTCCCTCTCGGGCAACTTACCCCGTTTCAAATGAGTTTCTCTCGGACACCCATTTGCCGCATGAAGGCCAGCCTACGCCTTACCCCACTCACTCTCTCGAGCTGAGTGTTAGGATATGGGACTAGGGCTCACCCTCTCGAGCTAAACCTCATGTCGACCCACTCCTTAGGCTATCAGTCTAGCGGTCTTGGTTTCGCGACCTCTCTCTCGAGCAAGCCAAAAATACATGGGTGGTTTTGTATTTGCAACTACAAAATCATTAAATTAGACCACAACCACTAGGTGAAATCACCATTAAAATGCATCTAAACTATCATCAAGTAAGACCCAACAATAATATCAACACATATTTGCTAAATCACACCCAAGAATGGGGGGTTTTTAGCCACACATCAAGAAATAAGAAATTGTACCTAAAATGATAAATAAATCAAATGGGTATAAGAAATTAAACCTTGATTTAAGCAAAGGAAGAAGAATAGAGAAGACCCACTTCCAATTTGGGGAAGATGAACTCCTTTCTTCAAGTCTCCCACAAAACCCTCTCCAAACTTGAGAGAAAATATGAAGGCTAAAGTGAAAATTACAATAATATTTTTTTACTCTAATGTTCCCCACAAAAACTAGTAAAGAGTTTAGTATTTATAGACTTCAGAAAATAGTGTTGGCGGATCGCTCGGAGAGGTTAGTTGCGAACGCCAAATGACTCAGTGATTCGCCCTTCTTCTAGTTCATCGCCGTTTGTTCTTTGCCTTCAACATCTGTGCGTTCTGGATCATTGGGTGGTATACTTCTGCTTTGCAGAACTGATCGGAGAAACGCCAACTGCTCCTTTCATCGCCTTTTTGATCCTTCTCCTTTAAGACTTCACGTACTGGAACAAAGGGCGGAGTGCGTCCCTTCGGCGAATCGCCAAGCATGCTTGGCGATGCTCAGGCTTCAACTTCTTCATTCTTTTCAGCCTTTTTGTTTCTTTTTTGCGCCTAAGTGTCCATGCTTCCACTAAAACTTCAAATACCTGAAACCTAAGTGTTTTCATAAGATATTTAGACTAAATAAGCATTTGAGGACACTATTTCTATTAAAATAAAGCCCTAAATGAGTCTAATTTGTGGACTTATCAGGTATTGCATGGCCAAATACCTACTTATTCACGTTCAACTTTGCCATACATTTTTTTCTCCCCATGAATAAATCTTGAAGTACTCTATTATAAAACTTTTATTTTGGAGCTGATGTTATGTTTTGATGATTTAACAAACCTGGACATCTAACTAGGAACCAGATCCCTGTTATTGAGACTTGATGATAGGGAAAATGAATGAATAAACTTAGTGTGAGGAATATTTTTATGTCATCATCAAAAGGGGAAATTTTTTATATTCTAGGTGTTTTGATTATCCTCACAAATGCTGGGACCCGGTCCCTGGGAGAGTGCTCTCGTCCAAATTCAAAATGTGGTACAGTTGTAAAGTTGTCATGTTAGGTGGTAGGTGAAAAGTGCAGTGTACTGCACCAATAGGAAGAGCGGATGAGATTGTCTGTTTCCGTGGCTCACAAATGCAGGGACTCGGTCTCTGGGAGAGTTCTCTCGTCCAGATGTATAATGGTGTACAACTGTAAAGTTATCCTGTTGGTGGGTTGGTGAAGTCGTCAGCATACTTCACCAATAGAAACAGACGATGTTGTTTGTCTAATGGACAATAATTCTTTTTGGTCGATATAATAAAAATGACAAACAACAAGAAGGTTCATTCATTCAAAAGAGAAAGAGAGTTAGCAAGTCTTATCAAGAACTCACAAAGAACATTGAAAGAGGCCTGGTCCATGCAAGACTGCGAATGTGAAAAAGATGACAAGACAACTGTCAGAAAAGCTGCCACCTCGGATGTGCTAGGTGCACGTATTTTAAAGAGAAACAGGCTCTCAGCCAATGGGCGGTCTCAAGAAGTTTGTGTTCATATAATATAATCTCTTAATATAAAACACAAACCAAGATTTGACAAAAAAATTTCTTAAGCTTACAAAGAGAAGGCCATCTTCAAGGAAGAAAATTGTTACAATCAATAAGGGACCTAATGGAGTGCTGAAGAGTATTTGTTGTATTTGAGCTTTGTGTCTTATGTGCTTACATTGCAAATCTACTCCTTAGTTATAAAGTATACTAGATCATTTGCTTGTCTAAGTATTTAGTTTGAGTAGTATTAACTAGAGTTAGTTAGTCGAATCATCTAAGGTTTGGTCAAGTCTTTTTACATCATTGTTTTGATGTTCTCTTGGGTAGAGTTGCCTAGGAGTGTCAACTAGAGTTTGTTGATGTGTGGTGCAACAGAGTTGCTGCTCATTTATGCTCTTGTCTTAGATATCAGAGTTGGTGGATAGAGTTAGCCTTGTGGGGTTCTTAAAGTTTAGATCAACTAGAGTTAGATTGTTTAGTGGGCAATAAGATTATTGCTCAGGCTCAGTAAGTAATAGGAGTATTACTTAGTGTGGTATTAGGGTGTTAATCTCACTGTTGTGGTTTTAATCTGTGATTCACTTTTGCTTGAGAAGATTAGTGAAAACAGTTTGGAAATCCTGTGTGACACGTCGTGGTTTTACTCTCTTGAGCAAGGAGGTTTCCACGTAAAATTTTTGTGCCTATTTTACATCGTGCTATTTATTTTCTACACTTTAATTCTGTCGAAGGGACTGGTCTTATAATCACTGGTGGACATATACATTCAAACAATTGGTATCAGAGCTTGGGCTCTCTATCTGGTTAACACCAAGAGAGAGGTTCTTGCGAGGAATGTCGACACCACTGAACATGCAAAGAAGTTAGTACCCCACAAGACCACCTCTTTTTGATGGTCAGTTCTATAGATGGTGGAATATTCGAATGAGTGACTATCTCATGGCAAAGGACATTGAGGTATTTAATGTCATCTGTGAAGGACCTTATGTTCCAATTATGGAGGTTAAAGATGGAGAGGTCACAAGAGTTATTTCCAAAACTCGACAACAATATAATGACTCTGACAGAAGATTAGTCCAGAAAAATCACAAAGCCAGGAAGTTATTGATGTGTGGCATTAGAGGAAATGAATACGATCTGACCTTATCTTGTGAATCAGCCAAGGAAATCTGGGATCTATTGAGAACAACTTATGAGGGTAGTGAGGAAACAAATAAATCAAAGTTAGATCTCTTTACTACTCTGTTTGAAAGTTTCACCATAAAAGAAGGTGAATCCATTCATGAAATCCGTACCAGATTCTCCACCGTTACAAATGAGCTTATGTTCCTTGAAGAGCCAGTCCCTGTGTGGAAGAAAATCTCTAAGATACTAGAAATTCTTCTCAGATCTTGGACAAATGAATTTGTGATTGGCGATGACGCAAGGTATCCTGAAGTGGTGACTCTGAATGCACTATTTGAACATCTTCAAGTTCATGAGATGCACAGAAAAAGGGAGGGTCTCATTCTCAAGGGCAAAGACAAGAGGACACATTTGATTAATGAGGTTGATCAGAAGAAAGATGCTAAAAAAGATGAATCACTTGCTTCCAAGGTGTCACAAAATGAAACCCCTAAAATAGATGAGAACATGGGCTATTTCGCTCAAAGATTTCAAAAAATCTTGAGAGGACGTGGAGGTTTCATGAAGAAAAAAAATCATGATTGTGCTACAAGCTCTAGTGACGTGTGTTACAAGTGTGACCAACTAGGTCACTCCATTAAAGACTGCCCTATGCACAAAGCTGACCACAGAGAATATGTCAAGTCTGGAGAAGGTAAAGACAAAGAGGGGGACTTGGTCCATGACAAGTCAAGCAGAAGAGAAGTTTCTATTATGCTATGTATAAGGATCTGACTGCATGGGAAAATTCCTCAAGTAATTCAGATGATTCTAAACACTGTGATGGTGCTTTCATGGAAAAGTCGGATGAGGAAGATGCTGATGAAATGGTAACCCTATCATACCTCTAGAAAAACTGGAATACCTTTTCTACCAGTAAATTGAGAAAGCTAGTTGTTGTACTACTTGATTTGATAAGTGAGCTAACGACTGAGAATGATCTCGTGAACAATAGCCTAGACATCTCTCAAGATGGAAAAATTGTTTTAGTTGCCCAAATATCTAATATTGAAAATCAACTGGTTGTTCTAGAAGCTGAAAATCTAGAACTCAAGGAAAAGATAAAAGGTGCAACTACTACAATTTGTAAAGGAAAGAAAGAGGCCATCAACTTGCAGCTGGAGCTTGAAAATAAGCTGAAATAAAGATGAAATTGGCATTAGAAAGAAATCTTGTGTTGGAGAGGGACCTGGTCCGTGTAAAAGAGGAACTGGACAAGTCTCTCAAATGGACCAATTCCTCCAAGATTCTTACAAATCTAATTGGTCAAGGCAACGAAAGTAGAAGAGGACTGGGCTGTGAGAAGATAGATCCCCCATACAATCCTCACAGCAAAATGGTTTCTGATACTGATAATTTGTTATGTGTGCATTGTGGTCAAGATGGACATCTTAAGAAAGATTGTCCTGTTTTGAAAAAATATGAAAGAAGTTCATCCAACTATTCCAAATAGAGGAACAAATAGAAGAAGGGACGTGGTCTTGCTTCTTGTCCTAAGTTGAAGAAAATCAGCCAGCCTCACTGGACAGAGAATTCTCTTATCACTCCTTTATCTACTTACTGGGAACTCCATCTCAAATGGGTTCCCAAGGCTAACAAGTGATATGGTATTCAAGTGAGAGGAAGTAGCAGCAGTCAGTGTTGGTTCGTGAATAGCGAATGCTCAAAGCACGTGACTGGGAAACTAAAAAATTCCTCCCTCTCAAGGCACTTCAAGGTGGAGGTGTCTTATTTGACGATGACAAGAAATGGTATATTCTTGGTGTAGACATGTTTGGGAAGTCTATGGAACACACCATTGAGGATGAGTACTATGTCAATGGTTGAAGTACAATCTTTTAAGTGTTTCACAGATTTGTGATGAATGAAATGAAGTTAAGTTCTTTTCAGAAAATGTGTTGTCACAAACTTTCTCTCTCGGGTGATGATCTTGAATGAAAAGAGATACAAGAACATGTATATTGTTGATCTGAATATTGCTCATAGTGACAATCTCACTTGCCTTAGTGCTCAAAGTGAGAATGCTTGGGTATGAAACGAGAGACGCGCTCATGTGAGTACTTCTCTACTACACAAACTTGTGTAAATGGACCTGGTCTGCAGTCTGCACAAAATGAAATTTGTAGATGACAAAGGTTGTGCCGCTAGTGTTCAAGAGAAGCAGATCAGACCATCCTTTAGGTGGAATAAGCCGACTTTTAATAGTTCAAAGAACCTTCGGACTGAAGTGGTGAATGGTACATGTTCTGTGACCAAATGATGATTTTGAGAAGTTTAGGCTCAATGATATTGAAAGAGTATTTTTGGGATATTCTTCCTCCAACAAGGCTTATCGGGTGTATAAAAATTAAAATTGTGCATTTAAGAAAATATTTATGTGATTTTTGCTGAGTCTAGAAGAATTGAGAAGTTGCAAAACAAAGAAGATTCTGAGATGGAATAGTTGTTTCAGATTTTGAGAAATGGTCTAAACAGTGAATCCAACAATCGCAAACAAGCTGATGCAGATGATGAATTTGATGAGGGACCCAGTCCGGTAGACAATGTTGAACAAAGATGATGCAGTTCAAACTGATAATGTAACTTTTGAAGGTGAGAATGAAGAAGCTGATCAAGCTCAGTTTTAAAAAAGCAAAGTATGACACTCGGTTCCCCGACCAGCTGACAAGTTTTTCAGGTTCCTCTTCAATGCTGGTTTCAAAAGAGGTAAAATTGACAAAGGATTTTTTTATAAAATCACAAGGAAGGGGGTTGCTGATTATTCAAGTATATATTGATGATATCATCTTTAAAGAAACCTTTGAGGTGTTGTGTGAATAGTATGTTGCACTCATGAATAGTGAGTTTTGAAGTGAGCATGATGGAGCAATTAAATTCTTCATAGAGCTACAGATCAAACAAGTCTCTAAAGGTGCCCTTGTTTGTCAAGAAAAGTTCATCAAGGAGTTGCACAAGAGGCATGCCATACTTGAAGTCAAAACATTGTTAAAAAAGGGTAATGTCATCATGAAGCTTTGCACAATGGAAGATCAAGTGGCTTACATCTTTACCAAAGCTCTAAGCAAGGACTAGCATGTCAAGAACAGGGACCTGGTTCCAGCTCAGAGAAGCTACTGAAGAAGTTTTCATATTATGGATGCCAAGACAATTGATACTCCCATGGGGACCAACTCGAAGCTGGATGTTGATGGATCTGGTCAAATATAAATGATGCAAGTGTTAGGACATGTCAAGAACAGGGACCTGGTTCCAGCTCAGAGAAGCTACTGAAGAAGTTTTCATATTATGGATGCCAAGACAATTGATACTCCCATGGGGACCAACTCGAAGCTGGATGTTGATGGATCTGGTCAAATATAAATGATGCAAGTGTTAGGACATGTCAAGAACAGGGACCTGGTTCCAGCTCAGAGAAGCTACTGAAGAAGTTTTCATATTATGGATGCCAAGACAATTGATACTCCCATGGGGACCAACTCGAAGCTGGATGTTGATGGATCTGGTCAAATATAAATGATGCAAGTGTTAGGA
>JAJOOO010018000.1:0-22685 GCA_029582685.1 Solanum piurae
ATTTGATGTCGTCACTGATTGAACAAAATAATTAGTGATGATTTAATTTTGTCACTAATAATAATATTTTTAGTGACAAAACATACTATTAACTACAACAAAGTTACATTTTTTCTGACAAATAAATTCGTCACAAATGTTTATGCATTTGGGGACAATTTTTATTTTTGTAGTTAATATAATATTTTAGTGACGAAGCACTAAATTGTCTTTGTATACTTTTAGTGACGCACGTTTAGTGACGACTGATTGACGAAATTTTTTTCATCACACAAGAGTTTTAGTGACAAAATATGATTTATAGATGACGAAATTATTCGTCCCTGATAATCAAATTTGTTGTAGTGTTATTTGGGCCTAATTTTGAGTAGTGCTTTCTTGTGAATACTTGATTGCTAGTGAAATTGCAAACTTTTATACATCTAGGCTCATGGTTGTGACTTTGTATACAACTTATTTTATTGTGTAGTTTGTTATGATCATGTCTCTCTTAAAAGTGGAATTAATCCATCTTGATTGATACTTGTGCCATTTGTGGTGAGATTTTGTTTATTCCATGTTTTGCATCTTAGTCTAGAACTTGCCGTGCATGTTATTGAAGCGAAATAAAAAGTGTTGTTTTGTTTAGGAGATGATAATAGGCTTTCTTTGATTTGTCTGGTAAATTTGAGCCATTTAAGATATTATATCACTAGTTAGCCTTTTTGAGCCTGTAGCCTTTTGTTGGTAGCCATATTTTGCCCTAAACTATTTTGTTGAATCCCTAGTTTTTGCACCTTGTTTTCTTGAACATTATAGCATAGACTTATTCTAATTGCTAATTCTGAAGAAAAATGGATGGTTGAGTGAAAAGGTAATCAATGATAGCTACAAAGTGCTTAAAAAGCCCTCTTTGAAGGAATGTGATGTGAAAAAGAAAAAAAAAAGATGAACAAAAGAAATTATCTTGATGATGGCCCTGGTCCTTCCAAGGACATCGTGCACCTTAACGCAAGCAAAATACGTAAGTTGAGGGTGGCTATTATGAAGGAAAACTTTTAAAAAAAAGAAGAGAAAAAATGATTGAAACATTCTTGAGATGATGAGAATTACTTGTGAAATAATTGTTGAAGAGAGGGCTGAAAATAAAGAGAAGAAAATAATGGGTGATGAAGTCTAAAATTGCAAAGTGCTTAAGGAAGTGTAAGTCATTATTATATAGTTTTCCTACCCGTTCCCTAGCCTACATTACAACCCGTTAAAGTCATATTTGATTCTATTCAAGCATACTTAATTATTGAAGATGTACATAATGGGCAAACATATGGTTCTTTGTGCATACATGTGAATTTTCTTTGTGAGTTTCTTTGTGAATGTGAGAGTGTTCCTTGATGTTAAGTCCTTAATTTATATTTAATCTTTTGATTTGAGTGTCTGGACTATTTCTTCTTGTGAGGGCACTTGTTTCATGATAGATAGGTGATGTTATTAACTTTCTTTGATGAGAATAAGTGAGCAAACTTAAATTTAATGAGTTCAGAGTCCTTGTTTGAGGTTAGGAGGTTAGATGTTTATTGTTATATGGATATCTTGCATAATGATCAAGAAGTGTACTTGATGTTTTGAAATTTGTATATGGCCTAATTGTTTTTATCAATAATTTTTGATAAGCTTTAATGTTAGCTAGAGGACGAACAAAAATTTAAATGTGGGGTGTTGATGTGAGGCCAAAATACATATTTTAAATTATTATTTGCCTCATATTTAGTATTTATATATGGCCTTTTTGAGCCTGAATTTTATGAATTGTGCTTAATAGTATATTTCATTTGTAGGATTAAATTGGTGTGAAGATGAAATAATTTGGAGCTAAAACGAATTAAAGATGAAAGGTTGAAGAAGAAAATCAAGCAGACAACTTAATGGATTAAATTCAATATAATAATAAATAAGTATATGAAGTGCAATTGAAAGAAAGAATCAGAATTTCAAACCTGCTGAGCCACGTGTCTGAATTCGAAGGCAGCATCAAATCAAAAATAAAAGTTGACGCGACAGTTTCACGCGTACAACAATTCCAGTTTCTTTAGGTTTTGGGTTCCTAATCTGCTTTGGACTCAATTATTTTACTCATAGTTTCCTACATCTATAAATAGTCCATAAGAATAATTATTAGAAGAGGAGGATGAATGTAGAAAATAAATTTTGATTTAGGGTTTTATCTTTTCTTTCTTTATTATTTATTTTACATCTTTTCTTTGAATGATTCATTGTAATTGATCTATGTCTATGTGGAGTTGAACTTCTCGTTCTTGGATTATATTTACTTACAATATGATTGTTTAGATATTTTGATTCGGCATGATTTGTTTATCATATTAGTTGTTCTTATATTCTTGCGATTACTATTTTGATGCTTGATCACCATTGAAATAAACATATTGTCCGAATTGAACTCGGGAGAGGAATAAGAGGATAGAACGTGGAATATAAGGATCATGATTTTCTCTTAATAATTAGGGTTAATTTGTATCTAGGATAGGGATATACCTAGAAACCATTCTTGGTCACTATACAAGAAGAAATCATGATGCTCGGTACTTGGTCCAACCTTTCCCCGCTCAATGATGTAGTTAGGCTGTCATTTATCGTAGGCGATTAGAGGTCGGGAAACCATGATCATACATTTATCCCTGTGAATAAATAACTAGATAATCAAATAAGTTGATGAAATTGATGCTAAACATGATTGTTAGTTAAATTATAATCCTAGATCGATTCATTCATTGATTGTGTAAACATCTATCTTTTCTTAGTTAATTGCTTTTTAGTTATTTTATCTTTATTTTTATTTTAGTTAAAAATTTCATCTTTTGAAATCTTCCCCTTAAATAAATAATTAGAATTAATATAATTTAGTAAGAATAATTTAATTGACAAGTCATTTGGGTTCGATAATCCGGTTCTTTTAAGAGCCACTATATTATTTGTGCGACTGCGTACACTTGCGTGTTCAATTGGAAGCAACATATGCCATCTAGGCTGCCTTAATATTTTGGCGCTCGTTCTTGCAAGCTCTCCTAGCCTCAGTGTCATCAGAAGTTCGACTAGAGCGGGGGTGCTTCCCAGCATGGCGGGAAGAAACAGACAACAACATCTCATCTCTGAATAATGCATCCACCACCTATTATCAACTGGTGACGTGGGGGGGGGGCCGGATTCGGGCTCAGTCTATGGAGGAACAAGAAGTCCAGTAATATCTGCACAGAGGCTCTCTACCTCCTTTCTGAGGGTGATCACATCATCAGTCGGGGCAGGCCTCTGAAGGACTCTCAACTCAAAAGCATCCAGGCGCTTATTAACGGCCTAGACCTTCTGATCCATCATGTGCTCCATCCGCTGCTCCATCCTAGCCTCGGACTCTGCTATAGCACGCCACATCCATGGTCGCATAAGTTGTAGCAGGGTAGCCATCTATTCTCGAGCTTTTGGAGTCGAGCTAAGGGCACGACAACAGACCTTGAAGAGTGAGTGGCTCTGGAGGGGCTAGGGGCCTGACTGGTGGACGGATAATGGGAAGTAGGGGCATCCTCAGTAGGGGCTGGGGGGCAGGATCCTCACCCTGCATCTGCAACTAAGTCTTCTCCTAGTGGTGGCACCTCAACTTGATGTTCTCTGCGCGGTGCAGCCACATTGGCCTTATCTCAAGTCAGGCCTATATCCAGGGTCTTGGTCGCCTGAATCAATTTATCACAATGCCAGACCGGCACTCCAGAATCCCTGCACAGTTGAAAAATGAGGCATGGGAAGGGGTAGGTGGTGGTGGCCATGTAGGACCTCTCGTGAATCTCCACAATAATCATGCGGGTAAAATCCATCTCAAACCCAACAACAAGGGTTGCCAGCATGACTGTGCGGTCCCACATAAGAACATTGTCTACCTGCATAGGAGACACCCAGTTTCGCACCAATATCCAAAAGAATTTGGCCACAAAAGTCAAAGTGGCCTTCCTGATGCCGACACTCGGGGTACTGACCCACTCGGCGCGCTCTCCGTCCGTAGCTAGGTGATGGGCCAATCAGCGCAATAAAGTCTCAATCTGCTCTGCATTCTTCTGAAAAACCCCGCTCCTCACGATGTCCCATCGATAATCAAACTCGGTCGTGTTGATTGCTAGAGTGTGGCCCGGGCAGTAGAGGAATCAACGGATAATAGCCTCCGATATACAACTAATAACTCACTAACTAGTGTAGCCATGAGTGGAGCCTAGGCTGCGGTCTTGGCCCGTCTGTCAAGGGAACCTCGAAGGGTGGCTGCGTAGGAAGCATAGAACTCCCTCATGATCTCCTCACTATAAGTACCTGTGCTACGAGCCATCTACTCGCACTTGTGCCTCTGGAAGAGTGCATGGATGTCAGGCATAGTATGAAGGCTGCCTGTGAGAACCTGGCGCACCTCGGTAATCAATCAAGCCATTCTCTCTTTCTCATTACCCATCCGAGCATCCCTGTATATTTTCCATTGACCACTGACACTCCATCGACTTGGCTCCTCAACAACTGCAGAAGGCTCGGTGTTTGGTGGCACTGGAATATCCCCTGCACTAGTAGCCTCTTCAGACGAGGCAATCCTACCATGTGAACTGGAGACGGAATTAGAGCCGGAGCCAGTAGAGGACTCAGAGCCAAAAGCAGACCCAACCGGTGAACCAATTGATGTATCCTCCTCATCAGACTGGGAGACAGTGACCACGTCGGGAATCACCTGCCGGGTTTGATTCCAGGTAGTACGAGGTGCAGTTGGGGATGTCCTCGTAGTAGGTGGCACATAGGCGGGATCCTTCTCCGCATCAATATCTTAATCAATGAGACGCAAGATTGGTGCAACCGACTTTGACTTGCCCTTTGCGGCGTAGACTGGAGCTTTCTTGGGAGCTATGGTACCTCTGGAGGTTTAGTTAGTACCAAAATAGACTAATGACACACTCGAAAAAATATTTAGACTAACAAACAAACCAAAACAAAAACTAAAAATATTATGTACAATAGCTTCAGTGGCCATCTACGGTGGGCACCTACGATCCGTAGGTTGACCTACGATCCGTGTGTCCCCTTCGTAGGTCAGAGGTCCCAAAAAGTTGGGTTCTGATGGGAACCACAGATGTGTAGAACGGTCCGTAGGTTGACCCACAGACCGTAGTCCACCTCCGTGGTTCCACACTTAGTGGATTCTCCATGTGCAATTGTCACGACCCGAGACTACCCCCTAGACGTGACATGGCGTACTTGACCCCGAAGGGGTCTCATACAATCCCTTAACATACATCATTGCATGTGTCATATAATAAAAGCGGAAAAATTAAAACTTTTTCTTCAACAATCGAAGTCACTTTTATAAAATAGAAAGGAGTCTAAACATTGTCTCATTGGCCATCTATACAATCGAATACTTAGACATATAGGGATACAACCCTTACATAGTTCTAAAATGAAACTAATAAAAGAAACTACTAAGATATCTACTAAGTAAGATTTTTATTCCCGAACTTGAGGACTCATCAAGAAGGCTTGGAGGATCACCTATTCCAAGCTTGAACCATAGACAACATCTCCATAAGCCAACCCCCAACATTTGTAGAAAACATAGAAATATGGGTTAGAACAAGAATGTACTAAGTATGGTAGCTATGCATAAAACATTTAAAACATGCTTAAAAGGGACAATTTAGTTTAAGCCCATGCTATGCAGTTTTGAACATCCTTCTTGAAAGAGTTGGAGAATACAAGTCATAAACGACTCACATATAATTCATCAAAGCACATGGATATCAACATTACCATAAGCATAGTCTCCAATCATAGTCATAACGCACATATCATCTATTGCAAAACATAGTACTCATGCATAGTCAAATATCAAGATCATAATATCATAGTAGAACAACAACGTAAGTAACCCTAAGTTCTACTGTGCAATGCATAAATAGGGTCCATAGTCCTATCTACACTAAGTATCACTTCTAGGCAACCAAGCTCATACCTATAACTCATTAGGCTCATGAAAGCTAATACGCATAATCAAGAGACATTCATAATCACTTACGCAACTTCTAAAACACACTTGTGCAATGTATGGTAACTAATATGTATTTACAATATACAACGCAAATCCAATATCAAATTCATACTCATTTCATGGTAAAGCCATTACCTTAGTAACCTCTAGGAAACACTTGTGCAATTTGGGGTTAGCATCCCATAATACTAACCTACTAAGTACTCCTTTGAAGCTACCTTAGTGATGCATTACATCTTTAGATTTCATTATATGCAATATTCACAAATTAAGGAAATAGTCATGTACATTACTCGAATACAAGGAAAGTCATGCATAACAACTATCCATTCAATATACATACATGCATTCGAATCTCATCATAATGCAAAGGAACCATCCCTTGACATCCTACTAAGTCTACTTGTGCAATGTGGAAGTGAAGCCCCATACCCACACTCCTACTAAGTAAACTCACCAAGAAGTCATAGTATAGTTCATGTCTCATTCATTAACTTCATTATTTTAGGGAAAAGTTGCCATAACCGACATAGACCATGTGAGCTACATGGAATTTGGTGTCATATAACCCCACACCGAAAGAAGGCGTTCTTACGTGCCGAAGGTAGAAATAATTATATTTAGCTTCTAAGTGGATCCACTAGCTAAGTCCTATGTTTGACACATAGTTATGGGATAGGGAGATTGCCACTAGAAACCCAACCTATTACATTAGCGGAGGAGCTTCCATCTCATGAGTTTACTATAGATGACCCAACCTATTGCATTAGTGGAGGGGCCTTTTCCTCATTATCCATATCCACTCGGTACTAAGCATTATTTCCTAATTATACATAATTAGTGTGGAATTGTATCTACATGTGTGAAGGCATACTTTACCCTTCGTTCAGTACAACTGACTAAATAGCTCATAGATTCATTTAAAGGTGAGAACTAACTTTCAACCTTAGAATCATCATTAGTATGTCAGTATAACTTTCAAACTAAGATCATGTGTTCTCATGAGAATGGACTTTCAATCAACACAATTGGATCATCATGGTCATGTACATTTCATGCATAATAATGAGTAAAGGTGCATATGAGAACTATACTTTCAATTAACACCATTGATACATCATATTCCTGCTTATGCATGGAGTGTGTGTGTGCATGATTGTCCTCACAACGGCACAACAATAACAACATTATCATCATAGACACCTCCCTTCTCAAGGGGGTCACAACATGTACATAATATCCAAACTCATGCATGATTCACATATATTGCATTTAAGGATCTTAGACCATGTAAATCAACATATCTAATATTCATTACATTAGACATGGATACATTCATCATAGCAACACCACCATGATCATAACATAACATTTGTATTCATATCGTTTCATAATTAGTCATATCTAGGGTTGTAGGGGAGAGGGACCTTATCCCAGCACTACAATAAATATGGCAAGTAATCAACTCCACCATAAGTGGATCAACAATTAATAATTAGAATTCTTGACAAGTAAAAACCCCACCATAAGTGGATCAATCCATTCATATATAATAATTTTAGATAACATACCTTCATAGATTGCCCTTCAAAGTCAAGGGTCAAGATCAAGTCTATCATCTTAGACTTGACACTCTAGGTAGTAGAACATCATAAACCAAAAATATAATCAACATGATCATTACAAAGTTAGTGTAGGTCTACAAGATTCATCATGACCAATTCATGTCTACGTGATTTAATCTAGGGCAATTAAACAAGAAGATCATCAATCCTAGAAGATCACATCTAACCCCTCAATTTGACTCTTTCATAGTAGAACCCTAGATCATGTCAATTTCATCTTATATTCATAGGTTAATCAATATTACATGTAGAATTATACTTATATCATGCAATTACATCATAAACAACTTCTAAACATTCAACTGAATCAACTTATACTTCATTCACGTTTTGGAGAAAAGCCATAACTAGGGCTTATGAAAAACTCATGGATTCCTTTAGATTTCATGTTAAAAGCATATAAAATCAGTAGTATAATCCATAACAATCATAATTCATCCTTTAAAATCCACTTAAAAAGGAATCCATGATTTGAGTTAGAACCCTAGCTAAATTGGAGATTCTAGAGTTAAGTAAAAGACTTTTGAGAGGGCTCCTTGGGTGGTAGTTACCCAAGGATGAAAGAAACCATACCTTAGGTTAGAATACCTTTAAAATCCTTAGATAAAGCTTCCATCTTCAAGCTCTACGTTGGTTCCTTCAAAGGTCTTCAGTGGAGTTCTAGAGAAATGATATTTGGAAGAATTTAGGGGTCTTAGGGGAGTGAGTTAGAATAATTTGTTTAGGGGTCTATTAGGATTATATAGGTAGTTAAATATCCTATTAACTGACCTACCTTAACCCATAATTAATAAATAACCCAACCCCTAACCCCTAACCTCTAATTTAAAACAAAACCACTTAAAACTGGTAGCATCTACGGCCCCTCCACCTACGGACCATAGGCGGAGTTACTGTCCGTCAATCAGGTCCGTAGCTGGGGCTTAAAATGTTGCAGTCTTCCTAGGAAACTAAGTATGAAACTACTCCCAAGACAAATGGGGAGTAGTTTGATCTACTGACAGTGGAAATCCACCGTAGATCACCACCAAAAAGCTGTAACCATGCTGCCAAGGCAGCTTCGGGGAACTCTTTTGGGGTCCTCTTCTAGGACCCCTCAAGTGGTCTTAGGGGAGTCGTTCACAGAAGTTTAACCCCTAAACATGTCCATCTAAGTATGAGAGTCTCTTCTACAAGTTTTCACCCTAAAACAACACTCCAAACTTTGACGACAAGACCTTTACAACTCACTAGTTCAAATGACTAGTTTCCAGACGTTTTAGTCGTTTTTTGACGTTTGACCTCCAAACTTCTCAAACTAACTCCAAAATCCATTATTCATCATTTAAATATGTTTCCAACTATAATCTAACATGTGAGGATCTAGTTCAACCTACTATATTTAGTCAAGCCTTAGCTAGGTCTTACTAGATTCTACGGGGTGTTACAACAACATACCAACGGACCTGATCTACGGTCTGTAGGTTGACCTACGGTCCATGGACGGGATCTCGTGGGTCGGCTTTGTGCCAGGTATCAGACATGCCTCATTGGCAAACTAATTTTCAACCATTTCAACAATCAACCTAAGTCTAATCATGCATTTCAACACAATTTATGATAGTTTGTCATTCCTAGGGTTCCGATTACTCATTATTAAAATTTTATGGTATACAACACTAGGAGCCCTAAGTTGAAACTTCCATTTAGACTATTTACCCAGATTTATTTGATTACTATGACAACACAATAACATTCTATCGTTCCAAGGGTGTTTCTAACTATAGTTTATCATGCAATTTCATACAAAAACAACCCAAGGTCAAGATCCACTTCATGACTTCATATATTGAACAATGAATAACGAAATTCAGAGTTAAGTTGAAATCGTTTACCTTACAAGTAATTGAAGTGGGTGATTGTGAGATGTTAAAACTCCTTAGACCTCTTTGACACCGAACTCGGACCTTGATTTCTTTTTGTGATGGAGAATGGGAGTGATCAGAATTTGGGGGAAGGAGGAATGGAAATTTGGGATAAGGGAAGATGATTATGGGAAGAGAGAGTGATTTGGGGGATTTATTAAGGAGTTTTGGGATTTGGAGGGGTTAGAAACGGTTAGGAGGGAATATGGGAAGTGGGGAATGAATTTAAAAAATGAAGAGTTTTATTAAAAAGGGGTTCGGGTCGACTGAACCTAGGTTTGGACCCATGAAACCCCGTCTACCATGTCGTGGGTCGACCTACGGACCGTAGGTGATTCTTACGCTTAGAAAAATTTAGGACTTACCTAGGGTCTACAGACACCATTCACGATCCGTGGATGGACCCACGAACCATCGATGGGGTCCGTAGACCTCTGCACAGACCTGTTTCTGACGATTTTTCTTTTCATCCCTGCACATGTAGCAACCGTTAGGCAACACTAAAACAAAAAAAAAATACCAATCTAAAAATTACAGAAAATCAACTAAGCAAAGAAAACTCCTAAACCAAAAAGAAAAACCTATAGTTGGCTAGATTGTACATATTCGATTCGATTGACTCCCAAGCAGCGTTTGATTTAACGTTGCGGCACGACGCAGGCCTCTTGATTACTCAGACTTCATCAAGATAGTAGACCTCAACCACCTCTTGCACATTCTCCTCTTTGCCCATGTAGACCTTGATCCTTTGTCCATTTACCTTGAACCTTGTTCCCTCATTGTTCTCGAGCTCAACCACTTCATTTGAGAACACTTGAGTGACTATGAATGGCCCGGTCCACTTGGACTTGAGCTTGCCAGGAAACAAGTGCAACCAAGAGTTAAATAGAAGCACCAGATCACCCACAACAAATTCACGTTTTTCAATCTTTTGATCATGATACTTCTTCATCTTCTCTTTGTACAAGGCTGAACTTTCATAAGCTCTTAGGCGAAACTCATCAAGCTCATTCATGTCACTTACTCTCTGACTTGATGCGGCACCCCAATCAAAATTCAACTTCTTTAGCGCCCACATAGCCTTATGCTCTAGCTCTACCGGAAAATGGCAAGACTTCCCATATACAAGTTGGTAGGGGGACATACCTATGGGAGTCTTGAATGCGGTGTGATAGGCCCATAGAGCATCATCAAGCCTCCTTGACCAATCAGTTCTATTTGCATTCACAGTCTTAGCAAGAATTTGCTTGATTTCTCTGTTGGACACTTCAACTTGCCCACTAGACTGCGGATGATAAGGAGTGGAAACATTGTGGCGGATGCCATATTTTTCAAGTAGCTCCTTGAACAACTTATTACAAAAGGGGGAACCTCCATCACTGATAATCTCCCTAGATGTACCAAATCTGGACAAGATATCCTTTTTCAGGAATGCGGTGACACTTTTACCTTTATTGTTGGAAAGCGCAATTGCTTCCACCCACTTCGACACATAATCAACCGCAACAAGAATATACTTCATCCCATGTGAACTCACAAATGAACCCATAAAATCAATGCCCAAAACATCAAACAACTCAATTACCAAGATCGGATTCATAGGTAGCTCTTGCCTCTTTGAAATTCCTCCTTCTCTTTGGCAACGATCACAAGACTTGGCGAAGTCATGAGCATCTTGGTGGATGGTAGGCCAATAATACCCAGACTGCAAAATCTTATGCGTAGTCCGAATACCACTATGATGCTCACCAATAGGAGAAGAATGACACGCCTCTAGTATTCTCGTCATCTCAACCTCAAGCACACAGCGACGAATAATCCCATAGGAACAAATAAGGCTAATCCCAGAAGAACTTTTTCACATCATGCATAAACATTTTCCTTTGGTGAAAAGACAAATCTGATGGAACCTGATCACTTGCCAAGTAGTTAGCAAAGTCTGCGAACCAAGGAATAAGATCATGAGAAGCCGCCAATACCTGTTCATCTGGAAACACATCATTAATTTCAGCCCCATATCTTAGCTTGAGCATCGTTTCTTTCTCTAATCTGGACAAATGATCGACAACCTGATTTTATGTCCCCTTTTTGTCTTTCACCTCAAAATCAAACTCTTGCAACAACAATACCCATCTAATCAACCTCAGTTTTGCATCCTTATTAGCCATCAAATACCATAATGGTCAGTATGCACTATGACCTTCGTACCAAGCAAGTAGGATTGAAATTTCTCGAATGCGAAAACCACAGCAAGGAGTTCATGTTCAGTCATTGTATAGTTCTTTTGACCCACATTTAGAGCTTTGCTTGCATAGTAAATAGGATGAAGAATCTTCTCTTGCCTCTGTCATAATACCATCCCAAGCGCCACTCCACTCGCATCACACATTACTTCAAATGGTTGCCCCCAATACGGTGAAATAATGATAGGTGCGAAAACTAACTTTTCCTTCAACTCTCCAAATTCTCTCAGACAAGCATCATCAAACTCAAACTTACACTCCTTTTCGAGCAATTTGCACAATGGGTGTGCAATCTTGGAGAAATCCTTAATGAACCTCCTATAGAACCCTGCATGTCCAAGAAAATTTCTAACACCTTTAACAAATATAGGTGTTGGAAGTTTTTCTATTACCTCGACTTTTGCTCTATCAACCTCAATATCTTCTCAAAAATCCGATCACCCAAAACTATCCCTTCTTTCACCATGAAGTGGCACTTTTCCCAATTGAGCACACGATTGCACTCTTCACACCGTTTTAGTACCTCGGCCAAATGATACAAACAACCATCAAAAGAGTCACCTACCACAGACAAATAATCTGTAAATACCTCAATAATGTCCTCCACCATATAAGAAAATATCGACATCATGCAACGCTGGAAGGTCGCTGGAGCATTACACAACCCAAATGGCATCTATTTGAAGGCGAAAGTCCCATAAGGGCAAGTGAATGTGGTCTTCTCTTGGTCTTCCGGAGCTATAAAAATCTGATTGTAGCCCGAATAACCATCAAAAAAGCAATATCACTACAAGAAAATGGAGATACGACGACATTTATTTAGTGACTTTTGAAGCAAATGTCAAAAAATTATAATTTTTTGACATTTATGAAAATAATGTCATACAAATAACGACATTTAATACAAATATCTTAAAAACATCATCATTTGGTGACAAATGCCATAGAAGCAACGACATTTGATGTCAAATGTCGTAAAAATAACGACATTTGGAAAAAATATATCATTAAAACAGCGACATTTGATACAAATGTTGAAAATATTATGACATTTATTTCGAATGTTACATTGTTAGTCTCTAATTACTGACACTTGTGCAAAATCTTAAAAAGTTAAATCTTATTAAGTATTTTCATCACTCTTTATTTATATTTAAATCAAGAAAAAATATAGAATGATAAGTATAGTAATTACATAATGTATAACAATTAATGAGTTTGGAATCAATTAAAAGTACTAGACTAAAAAAACGTAACTTTTTATTTATAAAATTAACTTCAACACTTAAAAATACTTCTCAACATTTAAATCTTATTGACAATGGGTTCTATATATAATACTTTTGACATTTCTATTTTAATATCTCATTTTTTTTCATGAAAATAGTTATTTTATTTTATTCTATTTAATGTAAAGATCATATATATTATAATTATTTTTGCTTTCTTATATACAATTATTTGTTTAGTCATAGACCATAGTTGCTAAGTACTACATTTATTTACAATTATTTAGTAATTGTACATAAGAATGAAAAAATGTGAAAAAGAGGAGATAAATAAAATGATGTTAATTAATGGGCCAAGAGGCCAAATAAATATCACAAAACCTAGCACTCACTTCTTATACTTCTCCAGCCGCTACACCCCTCACCGACTTCTTGTTTTGTTAATTCATTCAACCATTACTAATGGTAGTGACGTTGATGAAGATGAAATTAAAGTCAAGGAGAAATTGATTATGATGTGGACGGTTTGGAATCTTTAAATCATATGAATATGTATTTACAATTGTTCAAGTTCTTCTCAATATTTTTTCTCTCTATGTGTTGTTTTTTGTTTAATATGAAATAATAGATTTTTTTTTCTACATGAACTTCTTGTGCAGTCTCTCAGAAGTGAGATCAATTACTGACAACGAAATACTTGGCTTGTAAAGAGGTCAATTCGTCAAACTTCGCTGACAGATCTTGTTCCAAAAATTAAGAAAATTAATTGGAATTAGAATTGATCTTGACCTAGTTAGAGTTGAAAATATTGTTTTTACTTAAATGTGAATTACTCTTGAGAGAGCAACTCATTTAATTTATTATTAAAATAATTGTTCAAAATACCTAAAAAGGCATTTATTTTTACATATATCTCATGTTCATAGAAATTGATCACAAATCGATGATTATATGTACATTTGGAACCATTACTAATTGAACATTTGCAAAGTTTTAAATAAATATCATTAAAAAAATTCCACATTCACTAGCTGTGGATAGGAAATTTAAATGTCATAATTATATTTTAGTGATGACCAAAATATCAAATTTTAAATGACATTTTATAAAGGCCACATTTAATGTAAATTCCATAAAAAAAAATTACCAACACTTGTCTAAATGTCAAAAAGATTAAGTGTCATTTTATATATGTCATAAATAAATGTCATTTGTTTATTAATGATATTTTTCTAAATGTCAAAAATTTTAAGTGACATTTTTATATATGTCGTAAATAAATGTCGTTTATTTATTTATGTAAAAAAATTAACGACACTCAAATTTGCGACATTTGATTCAAATGTAAATAAAATGTCGGTAAATAAATTTATGACATTTAAACGATCTAATACGACATTTATATAATGTCGTCGTATCTATACTTTCTTGTAGTGATATACCAACCCTTACCAGCGAGGCGTTCCAACATCTGATCTATGAACGACATAGGGAAGTGGTCCTTTTCTGTCCAAGCATTCAATTTCCGGTAGTCCATGCATACTCTCCATCCAGTCACTGGCCGCATTGAAACAAGCTCGTTTCTCGCATTAGGAACCACAGTCATCCCACCTTTCTTGGGCACACACTGAACAGGATAAATCCAACTACTATCTGCAATGGGGTAAATGACTCCAGCATCCAACCACTTGATGATCTCTTTTTTCACTACCTCTAGCATAGGCGGATTTAATCGTCTTTGGTGCTCAATACTAGGCTTGTGATCTGGCATGATTTGGATTTTATGAGAACAAATGTCAGGAGGAATCCCAATAATGTCCGCAATAGTCCACCCAATAGCCCTCTTGAACCTCTTCAACACAGAAACCAAAGCCTCAACTTGTTCCACATTCAAATCAGCCACAATGATGACCGGTAAAGTACCATCTCTCCCCAATAATACATACCTCAAGTACAATGGTAGAGCCTTAAGCTCCAATTTTGGAGCCTCTTCAACAGACGATTTTGCGGGTGGAGAGTCTCGATTCTTCATATCTAACTCTAATTTCTTCAGTTTGGAACGAAACTCGAACCTATCAAGTGCGACAACCAACTCATCATAGTCTTCAATACCATCACCCTCAAAATTCATCAAAACCATTGCAAGTGCATCAACACCCAACCGCTCTTCAATAGACATATCAGAGCCTTGACCCACATTATGATTCACCATGGACACTAACTTGAGATCACTTTCCTGCTTCATGGACCTACATATATTGAAAGTTACCTCTTCATTATTCAGTCGGAACTTCATATGCCCTTTCTCCATATCGACCAAGGCGCACCCAGTATAAAGGAATGGTTTCCCTAGGATGATGGGGACCTCAAAATTAACCTCACAGTCAAGCATAACAAAATCCGCCGGAAAAATAAATGACTCCACTTTCACAAGAATATCTTGGAGAACACCAATGGGCCTCTTCATAGTTCTATCGGCCATGAGTAATCGCATCGCAGTCAGTTTTGGATCCCCTAAACCCAACTTCTTGTAAATAGACAATGGCATCAGATTAATGCTAGCATCCAAATCACACAACGCCTTAGCAAAATGCAACAACCCGATGGTACATGGAATAGTGAAGGCACCAGGATCCTCCTTCTTCTGCACAAGTGATCTTGTAGCAATAGCACTATAATGTTGCAACCTATCATCATCTTCAAAACTCACGGACCTCTTCTTAGTCACCAAATCTTTCATGAACTTTGCATACCTAGGCATTTGCTCCAAAGATTCTATCAACGGAACATTGATGGGAATTTGTTTCAATATAGTAATAAACCTACAGTATTTCCCTTCTTCATTCTTCTTCACCAACCTATGTGGGAATGGAGGTGGATGCCTAGTCACGGGGACAACTTTTTGGGTTATCTTTGCTTCCTTCTCTGTGGCATTCTTGGACTTTCCAGTAACCTCAATCTCATCATCATATTTACCAACCTCAATTTCAACCTCAGACGACATAGGTGGATCAATGGTTTGCTTACCCCTTCGAGTAGTGACTACTATACAATGCCCATCATTTTTTGGATTTTGGATTGTGTTGCTTGGAAGTGTGCCAGGCTGACGTGGATTGACTGTAGTGGACAACTGATTCATCTGCTTCTCAAGTTGCTTGATCGACACTGCATGGGCATCAACTTTTTGATCGATTCCCGACAAGTCATTTCGCATCTCCTTCACATTCTCATCAGTCGAATCAAACCTCTTCATCATCTTCTGCATCATATCCTCAATCCATGACATACTACCCCAACTTCTCTATTACCAGATTCCTGATTGTATGGAGGGACATAAGGACCAGCTCTATCGTTCTTATTGCCATAGTTGTTCCGGTTGTAGTTGTTGTCGCGTTTGTAGTTCCCATCCCGGACATATTGACCCTCTCGATTGTAATTACCATAGTTCTGACCTTAGTTTCCTTGACCTTGGCGCCAATTATCTGAATTGGAACCTTGGGCGTTGGCTCGGAAACCCCCCGTCTGATCATTCACTAAGTAAGCATCCTTCTCATAGTAACATTCCTCTTCCGGTGGTGGTGGAGTCCTAGTCAAATAATTCACCGCATTTACCTTTTCTGCACCTCCACTAACATGTTTTAACACCAACCCAAGTTGTGTCCTCATCTGAGCCATCTCCTCATGAATGTCATCGGCAGATTGACTAGTTGCAGATTGAACTAAAAAAGTTCTTCTTCTAGTGTCTGACTTTCGAGTGCTTCAAGCTTTATTGTTTCAGGAAATCTTCTCCAGTTTCTCAGCGATCTCCTCAAAAGTGCACTCACCATATGATCCTCATGCAATAGTATCAGGCACAACCTTACCATTGTCATCTTGACCTCTGTAGAAATACTCTTTTATTGGCTTATCATCAATGCGGTGGTTCCGAACGCTTCTAATGAATATAGTGAATCTATCCAACAAACTACTCATAGACTCTCCAGGTAGTGCCACGAAGTTGTTGAGTTTATCTTTGTGGTTCAACTTCTTTGACAACGGGAAGTACTTGGCCATGAACACCCTGTGCAATTGGTTCCATGTATGAATTGAGTTGTACAGAAGCTAAGAAAACCATACAGCAGCATCACTGATCAATGATAGAGGGAAGACTCTCAACCTTATAACGTTCATATCCAACTCCACTCACCCTACACAACTCTTACAAACACTCCTCAAATTGGCCATGTGCCCATACAGATCTTCTGAAGTCATACCGGAAAATAAACCCCTCGATGTAAGCATCTGCATCACACTTCTAGTCACCACAAATGTATGACCTGGGGGTAGAGGAGGGAGAACAATGGGTCCTTCAGATTCGACGGTGTTGAATTCGACCCTGTAATTATCACGCAATCTTGGTTCAGGTGGAGCCTGCACCCTCAATGCATCTCCAAGTAGATTATCACCCTGCACCTAAACATTCTCATTATTCACTTGGTCCTCAGGTTCCTCTATGATTGGGTTATCACGGACCCCTTGATTATTCATCATTCTCAAAGTTTTTCTCAACTCTGGATAGTAGGGGGTCAGTGGTTCGCCTCGACTCCGTGTACTTGGCATACACTAAAGCAAAAACATGAAGAAAACAAAAACAAAAGAAAACGTAAAATTAGGAAATAATTGACTAAAGTTCAATAATGTAGTTAAACTTAATCTAAAAGCCTTATTCCCTGGCAGCGGCACCAAAATTTGATACGCTCAAATTACACCTCCTGAAAGAAGTATAAGTGATTGTTATCAAGTAAAGAAACCAACTTATAGGTTGGGGTCGATCCCATGAGGAATATGGTTTAGACTTAACTTTAACTTATGATTATATTCATTTAGTCAACTTATTTCTGAGAAAAGTAAGGAAAGGGGAGGGGGTTTGCGTAACAAATAACTGATTGTTGTTTAGAGAGAAAGTGAGCAAGATTCGAACTTTAGTTGTTATCAATAAGAGAAAGAAACTAGGGTGTATGTGTTCCCCATAAGCTCATAACGTGGTAATCCTAATAATAGTAATCATTTCTTAGTGTATCACATGCAAAGTGGTTAGCTATGTATCCCTAAGTCCTTGGTACGGCAAATAGAGAATTTCACCCCGCACCTTGGTTCGGCTACGTGTGTATAATTTACTAACCCTTACATTTACCTCATATTAGACATCACATCAATGTATGGCTTAGTTTTCACCCTCGCACCAATTGATATTAGACTATTAGATAGTATCACACTAAATTTATGTTGATAATTCTTTTCTTATTAACTACCTCCTTGGTCCGGCAAGTAGCAACAAGGCGAGTTCTAACGTTGGCCACCGTTAAAAAGACTTCTAAATGAAAGAATTATCAATGCATGCAACAACACTATTCAAGAATTACTTAGTTACTATTCATACTTTGTTAATTGCTCATGGTTCCCACAACTCTAGTTGTGGATTTAGTAACCCATGCTAGCAAGAACACAATTCATATTTTTAGAAGAAGAATTCATGAAATTACGTAACGAGTAGAAGAAACCTGAAATCTACAATTGAAATTCAAAGCAAGAATCATTATAAACTGAAATTAGGAAATCAAATTGCTAATGTTTGTAAGTTAATTCCCAAGAACATACCAAGAACTAAAATTAAAAAATAGTGGCTAACCCCCAAAAATGAGGTTTACATATCCTATTTATAGAAAACATAATCCCAAACAAAAAGGAAACAAAATAAGGAAACAAACTGTTGGACGCGGCTTTAATCGATGAAACTGACCTACGGACCGTGGATCGACCTACAGTACATAGGCCCCTTCTGTAGCTCAGGACTTAGAACTTTTCCACAAAGGTTGGAACCTTGAACTTTCTGATGCAAACGATAGACCTGTAGAATGGACTGTAGTTTGACCTATGGTCCGTGGGTCCCCTCTCGTGGCTTCACACTTAGAACTTTTCATCAGGTACTGGAACTCAGACTTTCTGAAACAAATAACGGACATGCAGGACGACCCGTAGGTCAACCTACGATCCATCGATAACCACCATGGTTCCACACATGGTGAAGAATTCCCTAATGCTCCATCTACACCACCAACTCACAGAGCGTCGCTGGACCTACTGTTCGTAGGTCACCTCCATAGGTGACTTCTTCTGTAGAAATTCAGTTGTTGTCTCTCTCAACCTCGTCCAAACCTATTTCCTGCAAATATAACACAAAAACATTAATTCTAATACAAAATGGTCCTAGACACACATAACTCTTAAGTGAAATGTATTAAAAGTACAATAAACTCATGGTATATCAGCGGCTACGATAAGGTCAAATGAAGTTGCATAGGCAATATGTGAACTTCTTGCATCTTGTTGTGACTAGCCGGTTATCAAATTGAGTCTCTTGTAATGAACATTGCACACTAGCAGAAGTGTGGAGTCTTGTATGACATTGGTGTTAATGCCTTGTGTGATGAAATTATCGTAAACCATGTGTGATGACACCTAGAATTTTCCCCGTTGGTCTGGTTGACCAAGTGATGTGAGCTCTTGAAATGATCTTAGGCAACAAGTTTAGAGAGTGAAACCATTTGACATTATACATCTTTTGTGGCCTACCTTGTGAGTGTGTGAACTTCGCTTGAACACCTTTTGTGCCTTAGCCTCTTTCTTGGAAGAAACTTGATGCAAATTGTGACCTTTCTTTATCCCTTCACCTTTAATCCTTATGGAATGTGGTTTGTGTGAATAGCCAACTTAGGCCAAAAGCTTAAGTTGGGGGTGTAGTGAAAAGAGAAGGTAAATCAAAAAGTTCAAAGAAGTCCCCTCTACCCATGGTTTTAAGAAAGATGGAACCCATCCATAAAATAAAGAGAGAAAAAAAGAAAAGAAGAATGAAAAAGAAAAGGAATGAAAAAGTTTGAAATAAAGTTGTGAAAGTGCAAAGGAAATGGGGTGTCTGGTATTCCATGGAAAGTGAATAATGGGGTGACTTATGAGCATAAATGAGAATGAGGAGGAGAAGGAAAGGAAGTCTTGTTCATACCACATTTCTTGAGGATAGAAGCCAATGAGCCTAAATGACCATACCTTTACACTCAGCCCCGTTGCAAGCCTTGAAATGACCTTTTTTTTTATCTTGAGTGAGCTGAAACAAGTGTTGATTTGAAAATAAGGGCAAACCTATAAGTGAAGTCATGCATGTATTCATCTTTGTGAGTGTGAGAGTTGTTTGTGATTTTGGAACTATAAATTGTTGAACCATTGTGTGTGAATATGGAATCATTCTTTGTGTGAGGGAATTTGAGTACCTTTGTTGATCTTGAACTTGCATTTGAAGCAAGTATAGTGAACTTGAGAATCTTTGGTAACGGTGAGTAACAATGTGAATCTTTGAGTGCACAATTGATCCTTGCATTAGTAAGTTAAGTCTTTTTGTGTGCATTCATGATTAAGTCTTGTGTAGCACTGTTTGAGACATCCTTTTTGAACTACTGAACTTAAGTTTTACTTGAGGACAAGCAAAAGTTAAGTTGGGGGTGTTGATGAGTCCATAATTTTGACTCATTTAGGGCTTTATTTGGATAGATTTAGTGTCCTCAAATGCTTATTTTGTGCCAATAACTGATATAAAATCCTTGATTTCTAGGTATATGGATTGAGGAACAAAGCATGGACACTAATTTGCAAAAAGGAACGAAGTGAGCTGAAAGAACGAAGAAATTAAGGCCAGGTGATCGCCGAGTCCCTTTGGCGAGTCGCCTAATGGCCTCTTGACTGCCTAAAGTTCAAGTGTGCCAAGGCCTGAAGGAGAAAATCAAGTTGCCGAGAGAAAGGAGCAGTCGTCAAGTCAGCGAGTGGTTCCGCGATGCAGAGTTAGATCTCCCAAAGTTACATAACTGTAGGATGTTGAAGGCCAAAGAAAAAAGGTGATGGAACTGAACGAAGGGGGAATCGCTGAGTTGATCAGCGATCCCGACTTACTGCATCGAATAATCCTTTGCAGCATATTTTTGGGGACTATAAATACATTTTCAAACATTAATCTAAAGATTTTTTTTGAATCATAAGTTTTATCATATTTTTGGAATTAGTTTGAACTCAGAGTTTGAGACAAGTTTTCCTTAGCTTTGAAGAATTGAAGTTTTCATTTTTGAGAAATTGGAAGTGTGTCTTTGATATTCTTCAATTTGGACCTTTGTAAAGACGAAATTAATCTTACCCAGTTGATGGAAACACAATTTGGTAATGATTTTTATCTTTTTATGATGTCTAGCTAAAACTCCAATTCTTAGGGTGCGATTATGTGGTCATGGGTTGATTTAGCTTATGGGTATTGCTAATTGTTAGTTTAAATGTTGCTTAAAAGTTATTTCAATCATTAATTGTGGTTAAAATTAAAGGATTGTAGTTGCAAATGCAGTTCTACCTTCGTGTTTTTGACTTGCTCTCGAGAGAGGTTTTAAAACCAATATTATTGATTGATTGTCTATGGGTATTGGGTTGTCATGGGTTAAGCTCGAGAGAGTGTATCTTAAACCTTTTTCCACACATTCAGCTCGAGAGAGTGAATAGACTAAGGCGTAGGTTGTTCTTATTTGCTTGCTTGTTGGTGTTCGAGAGAAACTGACTTGATTCGGGGTAAATTGTTTGAGAGAAATATTTACCTCCTCTATAGTTTAGCCTATTCACTAATTTACAACTATTTACTAACAGTTGCAATTACCTATTTGTCTATATTAGCCTATAATTGAATCACATCCCAAGAACCCATCTCAATATTTGTTATTTCGTATTATTTGTTGCTGCTGTAGTTGATAATTTACAACCAACCCCCCTGTTATTTGACATTCGTGTACCCCCTAATTTGAATTATGTTTTTATTCGGTAATGTCTATTCCTATGATTGACTGGAGCATATTTGTACTTTCCTATTAAATCTTAAACACGTACCACTCCCTGTGGGATTCGACCCCAACTCATTTAGTTGGGTTATATACTGACTAATAATTGTTGACGCTTAGAACTGGATTAAGTGTCTTTGATAACGTTATTCAATTAGGACCCAATGTAGTAATTTGGCATTCTTAGTAGTGGGTCTTGACAGTTTCAGCTTGATAAAGTGAAACCCAAGACCCAACCTTTGTATCTAGCTCGAAGGAGTGGATTTGATGAGAACATGGGCTGGTTAGCTTATGGATAGTGTTGAGGTTTGAGAGAACTCAACGGAAATAAAGCAATTGTTCGAGAGAAAGTTGTTTTACTTATAGTCCATTCTACCCGCGATGAATTAGCATTATCGGTAATGATGAACACCCATTAAATTGAATTTGATAGTTGGTTGGTCAATCCCCCAATTGTGTTCTAATTATCTGATTGTTTCTTGTCAATACTTTGAAGTATGTTGGTAACAACATCCTGAAAATTTGATTATCAAACTCTTAGGTGTATGCTGCTCAGCTGCAAAGGTCATCGTCATACTTTCTAATATGCTCAAATTACACCTCCCTAAAGAAGCATAAGCGATCGTTATCAAGTAAAGAACCCAACTTGTAGGTTGGGGTCGATCCCACGAGGAAAATGGTTTAGACTTTACTTTAACCCATGATTATATTCAATTAGTCAAAGTATTTCCA
>JAJOOO010018001.1:0-12735 GCA_029582685.1 Solanum piurae
TCAGGTTTTCCCCATCCAAAATCCACATTATAGAATGGATATCTGCAAACATTGCTGCAAAGATAAACATTACTACAGTTTTCATCCTTATTTTCAAGTAACATTTTTCCTTTTTTCATGATGAGTTCATTTTGTAGGACTTGGTCTTTCTTGTATGCAACTTCAACTCCCTTCCTTAGATTATGAACCAATTTTGGCAATTTCATCTCTTGCTCATTATTAGTATCAATTGCTGACGTGGAAAATAAGGACAAGACATTTCCAATAGCTCTACGAGGTAGACGAGGTTTCATCATAGTACGTACGTCAAAGAAGTTAACCAACTTTGATGTGCGTGTTGTACTTGATGCTGCCTTTGTTGCACATTTGAAAAGAAGTGCGCTAACAACTTCAGCCCGTGTTGGATTTTCTACTCCCGATTCCACTGCTACCTTCAATCCCAAATATCAACTCAAATTATCTCATATAAATTGAAACTGACAAAATATCAAATATCTTTCTCACCCCCTCCGCCTCCCCCATTCATTCCTAAAAAAAATAAAATTGTCCCACCCAGGGGCAAATTTATGTACTAAAATTGGGTCATCCGAACCCATGCTCATCCGACTAAACTTGATATATTACTTGTATAATTATTAAAGAAATATTAAATAATTACTTGTGGAACCCATTCTCAAAGTTGCTGGATGGTTCACTGGTTTGATAGCTAGAGTTTAACACCAAGGTCTTGAGTTTGATCTCAGCTAGCCACAATTTGCTTCAAATTTTATTAACTAAAAAATACACGTTTTTTTGGAAAAAAGCAAAATTCTAAAGTTCTAAAGTCAAAAGACTTCAAAAGTTTCCTTCCCACCCACTTTTCAAGTTCCCAAAATATTTTTTCTTCTCTCTTTAAATTTGCCTTTTATTTTCGACACAAAAAACTCCAAGTCTCCAACTTCAAGTCAAGAATCTAGAAAAATCATCATTGCCAAAGTTTAATGTAATTTTTTTTTAGTTTATGATTAAACCGAATAGACCGATAAATCAAACCGAAAAAAGTGTTATTGGTTTATTGTTATTGGGGTATTGGATTAACGATTTTCTAATGGTTTTATAAAAAAAATTACCGGGCTATCGATTCGGTATTGATTTTTAATATTGGTTATTGGGTAAACCGATAACCCATTAAGACTAATAATTTACTACATTTACTTGTAAATAAAAATTATACATTAATCTCAATAGTTTACTAGTTACTGTCGTTATCCTTTAGCCTTCAATTCACACTACAACGTGACTTTTAGTTCACAACTTCATATTTTACAAAACATCAAAACTAAAGTAAGAACCTTACTCCTCTAATTTCTCTTTGTGTTACACTTGTTTAGTTTTTTCATTACATTATTGTGTTATCGCGTTAAATTTATCAGAGAAATCATATATTTATTTTATAAGTATTTTCTTATTGGTTAAACCAAAAACCGAACCGTTAAGGACCAAAACCGATAAAAAGTCTCTTATTGGTTTGATTATTGGTTTAACGTATTTATAAACCGAAAATCAATAAACCGAACCGATAATACATAAAACCAACCGATGCATACCCCTACTTATTATAATTTTTTTAATATTATCTTTAAAGTAATGGTGCACCCGTTTTTTTGAAATTCTGGATTCGCCCCTGGTCCCACCCCACCTAATTCTCCGCTCCTAATTTATTTTATTTTATTTTTACATTTTTCTCGTTTTGTGTTAGATGTGTACATATATTTTTAGGAAAATATTTTTTTCTACTTACATACCAAATATAACATAAATAAAAAAATTATTTAAAAAAAAGTTTTGCAGCAAGTAAAAAAATACTTTTCTAAAAATATATGTATATCTAATACAAAGCGAGAAAATAATTGGAAGCGGGGGGTTATGTAGGGTAGGGTAGAATTTTTTATTTTTTTAAAAATAAAATAATATCTAAATTATTATTTGAAGGCCGATGAAGTAAGAACATTTATATTTTTGTTATAATTTCATAGGGAAATAGTAATACTTTAATCTTTAACTTTAACTAATACTAATAATTTATTTAATTTTTGTCAATGTGGAATGTTTTGTCCATGTGGAGTATGATGTTGCAATTTTTTTAAATAAAAAAGAAAGTGTATTACACACACCATGATGAGAGTGTAATAAAGGAGAGAGATGTGTTTCTCAAACTAAGACCATCTCCAACCCCACTCTGTTTTACTCTACATTCTCTATATTTGGAGAGTAAAATAGAGAATGAGCTCTCCAACCACCCTCTATTTCACTCTTCATTTCACTTTTTTATTATTTTATTATTATTTCTATTATTTTGGAATAAACATATTATTTTTCATATAAGGCTATGAATTAAATCTCTAATATTCGTAATTTTTTTTAAATGTAATATAATATTTTTAAAAATACATATTATTTAATATATACTACTTTCATTCTGAATTAATAATATTTCAATTTTTAAATTTTTTGTCAATTTAATATAATTTAATTTTATTATTAATTTTTACTATAAAGAATGCACAATTTTAAATGGTCTACAATTGTTCAAACTATTTACAATTCACGTTCTCAAAAGAAGAAATATTTCGCTATGGAACAAGAATCGTGATGAAAATATGTTGAAAATCTTCTATTTGATCAACTTTTAGCTAGACATAAAAAAAATTAAGGACAAAAATGCTCATTTTGAACTTCGCAATGGATTAATAGAGCATTTATGGGAGCAACGTAATAATCTTGAAAGTTGAGTATTTATATAATTATATTTCATTTTTATTTGAATTGTCCATTAATTTGTATATTATATAATATTTGCTTCCAATTTATGTTATTTAGAAATTTAGAATAAAATATAATTTTATATTAAAAAAAGAAATTTGAAAAAATAAAAATTTTTATCACATGAAATTATATAAAAATGGATATTTGGAAAAAAGAAAGAAGAATTTATATTATGAAATAAGAAAATAAGAATGAAATAGAAATAATAATATAATATTGAGGAGAGAGTAAAATAGAGAATTGGGTTAGAGTTGATTGTCTGAAAAAATAGAGAATTTTATATTTGGAGAGTAAAATAGAGTGTGAGTTGGAGATGTCCTAAGAAGTGACAATTTTGGTATGAAACGCATTCTCAATAGTTAAGGTATGAAACTCAAAAAAAATGATAGTTTAGGTGTGTTTTTGACCCGTATCTCAATATGTTTTTTAAAAGTTAAGACAGTAACATGAAGTCCGGAGCCAAAAGTTTGAGTGATTTATCCGTTTTGGTCAATTAAAAAAAGAAGTGACCATTTAGCTTGCAGAGACCATAAAAAGCAGATAATAACGGACTTGTTGAGTTGTTGTATGATTACCTTAGCTCGGAGGGCATTTAGTTTGGCAGTAGGAAAAACTAATCTTTTCTGTACGCACTCATTGAGATCGGACACAAATCGTTGATCAACAAGAGGACCATAATTTTGTGCTGAGAAGATAGAATCTCCTACAAATCTAGGAGAAGGATTAATCAGAGTTGTTGTTGCGCGATCACGAGTGAGACTAGCCCAGTCATTAAAGAAATTAAGTACAGAGCAACCATCACCAATCTTATGCGATAAGCATACACTAACTGCTATTCCCCCACAATCAAATTTATTTACTTGCACCACAAGTAAATTGCCACCTTCATAATTATTCGCCCAAGGCAAGTCCTTGGGAAAAACTATACTCTCTGCATCAGGATAATCAAGTATTTCAGACATGTGACACTTTATTCGAGCACTAGAAAACTCAGCTCCCATATCGTTACAATCAACAATAGCATTGTCTTTCAATTTTCCAGCGTAAGGATAATAAGAGACTAGAGTGTGTGATAGAGATGTTTGTAGCAAATGAGCTATATGGGAAAGTTCATGAGAATTATTTGACTCTTCTCTTTCTTCTACTTTAGGGTAAAAAAATGCAAAAGGAATATACAAATTACTGAAGGATTGATCCACAAGAGATAACTTGTGAAATCTATGTGTAAAAGGGGTGAGAGAGGAAGGTTTGATAAAAGATTTGTCACAAATTGAAACAAGTGATGGTGATGATAATAATGCAAAAGCCATGATTAATTTACCAAGATAATATCATAAGAATAGATGATCATATATATTTATATACACACAAAAATAAGGAAATAAGGGTCCGTTTCGACGTGATCAGATTTTTTTTCTTAGCTATTTTAAATAGTATTTGATTATGCATTAAATCTATTTTTTGGTTAGTTTTTAAAGATGAGTTTTTGTTATTTCGAGTTTTGACATATTTTCAAGTATTTTTTCCATTCGTAATGCTTTAAACTTCTTCTTTTTTTTCAATGCCAAACATTACTTCAACTTTTAATTAAAATTTCAAATTCAAAAAATCTGTGTTTGTCAAATTTTAACCAAATGTATGTCCAAATACCTATGTGCACTTACCTCGAAATAATTAGAATACATAGTGATATCCATGGTAATTCCTTTTAATTTGTCCAAAAGAGGACACTTTTTAATTCAAAATAAATATAGTTTACCATTAGAATTAATATTTATCTTTAATGAAACAATTTATTGTTACATAAATATTTATAAATAACTAACTGCGCATCCCATATAAATATGCACTAACAAAGAAATGCTAAAAGTTCACCAAGAAGTTATGTCATTAGATTTATAGGTTTTAGGAACATTTACTAAATAATATTAATTGCGAAAATATATTTAGTGTCAATTAAGTTATTATCGTTAATTAATTATCACTAAAGATTAGAATACCATTGCCTACACGTTTATATGGGTTCTTCTCCACGACATTATTTCTAATCTCATATTCAAGGTGTGTTCAATATGAAAGAAAGATATTTTCTAGGAAAATACTGGGGTTCTAATTACTTATTTACTTGAGTTTTTCACTTATTTTAGATAAGCATTTCAATTAAATTTGTATTTCTATTGTTCCAAAATTCTTCCACATAGAATACCATAGCGTACACGTTTTATCTGGGCTCTTCTCCACGACATTATTTCTGAGCTCAGATTTAGGGTGTTTTCTGAAAGAGAGGAAAATGTTTTCTAGGAAAATACGTGAGTCTCTTACTCTTATTTTATTGGTTTCTTTTTTTTTTTTTGCTAATTTTAGATAATATTTCAATTTAATTTGTATTTCTATTGTTTCAAAATTCTTCCATCTAGAATACCATTGCCTACACGTTTTATCACATTATTTCTAATCTCATTTTCAGGGTGTGTTCGGTATGAAAGGAAAACATTTTCTAGGAAATGTCTGAATTTGAACGCCATCTTGATTTTAAGAAATAAAAAGAAAACTTTTAAAACTTGCGATCTGAAATAAGTCATAGATATTGAGACAAGGTGAGGAACTCCTAGCTTATCAAAGATTTTAAAAACTTTTAGTTAGTACTCTTTACCAATGTACCAAAACAAACAATCTTTGGTAATACAACAAAAGCTAAAAGTAAAAAGCACCTTACTATATAGTAACTCCAGGATGTAAACACAACTTCTCTCAAGTGAGGCTCCAACGAGTGAATGGCGTTGCACGCCCTTGCAGTATGACTCATCGTTGTTTTTCTTATTAGAGTTGGATGTTCTCCCATCAATGCTAGACCAACTTCTGCATGAACTAAATGATCTAATTCTTCTTGCTTTTGTCAAATATCAAGAACATAACAAAGGCAGCTAAGATTCCTGCAGCAGTAAACATGAGAAGGTCAGAGCACAGAAGATGGGATCCTATTGTTTGGAGTGTTATTTGCATCTGCTATGAAGAGAAACAGAAAAAACTCTTCTGGGCACAATAGAGTGTTTGACCAAGTTACAAGCAAGCATAAATGATATGGACAGGAGGAGGAGATAGAGAAGAGTGCATACCTATGACGAAAAAACTCCATGGTGAAATGATCCCAAGTACGCTTAGAATTAATAGAGAGAAAACCACCTATTGCATCAGCCAGACGAAAGATATCACAATTTAATAGATGAAAATGCGAGTTCACAGCATGATACTAATATAGCTACTTCTATTACTTTTGGCCAAGAGGAGCAGGAATGATTAGAAAGATTTCACAATTTATTCTGTATCATTTCACTTGATCTTAATTAGTAATTAGTAATCATCCAATAACGATACAAAACATTCCTTCTGATATATGGCAAGTAATGGATTCCATCTCCATGGACATGGCCAAACCATCATAGTCGATCTCAAGCAATTTGGGATTGAAAGGTAGTTGATTGATTAATTAATATTTTGATTGAGAAAGTACCGCTGCTACTGATTGAATATACATTATTATATGAATTTGAATTCTTGAAACTTATGAAAGTTATTTTCAAGAGTCGCAAATGCAGGGTCAAATACAATGTTGTTCTGTAAAATAGATTGGATGGACCAAAAGAAAAGGTAAGAAATTTCAAATGATAATTATACTTGGAGTATGTATGTAGTTTAGCAGAAAAGGCATGCCTATTCAATTCATAACCATATGAGTAATGACCATGGCTTTGCATTACCTTCTGAAATGAAATAGTAAGGCGTCTATCACATTTTTGCTCTCACAACAAATGGATTATATGTATTAGTAATTACCAGGAGGAAGAACAGTTTAAAAAGAGATGCAGATGATTTAGGACCATCCTTTCCCGACCCGTGTTCAGCTCTCAGATGTGGATAGGATTCAATAGTCCTCCTTATGCCCTCCTGAAGAAAATAGAGGCACGCCTTACAACTTAAATGAATTATGTAATGAGAATAAAAAACAAAAAGAAATGGCAGAAAATAATAGACTGTAAAAAGATGAGACCCCACAGAAAAATAGTAGTTTTAATTCGTAGAAGATGTAAGGTACAAATATAACCCACACTAATATCATCTTATATGAAGTTACATGTACTACATATTTGACAGGAAGATGTGTGTATTCCTGCAGTAATGATGTGGAAATCCAGATGGATGACTATTTTCTCATATTCAATATCAAAGGCAAATAATACAATTTCGCAGAAAATAGTTTAACATATTTTTGTCACATGAAAAGATTCACAAGGAAGCTGAAAAGAGATACAGCAATAAGGAAAAAGACCATAACAGTACCTAAAAAGGTTGGGAGTATCTGAGATATACATGGTATGGTTAAACAATTTTTATGAGGAATTATCAGAACCAATTGATTGACTGTAATGGGAAAAACAGGAACCTGAAGTGTGACAATAGGTGCGTATCCTAGTCGACCACTTGCTTTTGAACTACTAAATGTTCTGCTCATAGAGAGAAGTCTGATTCTCGAAGGAGTCAACTGTGGGACCTTCATTCCGTAAGGTGCTAGCAGCTTATAAGTCAGTTCCACCAAATGTGCAATTGGCATCATAACAGATGAAGGAATCTTAATACTTGGCCTGCATAATACTAAAATCAGGATCCATACAATTCACAGCAAAAGAAATGGGATAAACGGGATACGGAAGATAAATAATTTTTTTGTTTAATCTAGTAATCCCTCACGCAAGCATCCCACACACAAGTCTACTGTGGCCCTATCTTTGCTTCCTCTGTGACTCAGAACCACCAGCTTTATAGTTGGAGGTGGAGGACCCCTTTTTCTTCTCAGAAGAGATGAGGTTTATAAAACATATGTTTTAATGGACAAGTATTGCTCTATTTATCATATGTATCTCCAAATACCAATGGTAAAGAATACACAGCCTCAATTGGCTAGGAATCATATAAGGGTTGGTCTACAGTTACAAACTCTCATTCTCTCTATCATACAAACATTCAGACCCATTAAAATAGCTCTTCTGACAAGCAACCTGAATGTTTTTCTCAAGTTTGATTGTCAGCAACAAACCTAAATTGATTAATCATGTTCTGTAGAAACATCTCCATCCATGAAGAAAGGAGAAAAGCAGAAAACATTATGGAAGAATGCTGCTCTTAATCTAAATTTAAGAAACAAAGTTTCCTTGCTCAGGATGAATCAACACGAGGTCCCAAAGTTTTCTAACAGGTAACTTCTTTAATTGTAATTTCAAGAGGGTACTGGATGAATGCAAAACTTTAATGCTATTTTGTTTATGAAATTTCTCACTAGTTCTTCTATGTGACCAAGGATATTGTTTTCTTCATCTCTTAACTTGAACCTTTCCAGTAATCACATTTCTATTCCAGAATTACAAATAAAGTGATTTAGTAAGTATAGATCCAGGCATCAGCTAAAGAGGAACAACCCTGTAATAAAATTTCAAATATTGTTCACCATAAGAAAATCAAGGTAAACATTACAAGATAACAGAAGAAAAAATTGTAAAAAGAATAACTGTGAGCAAGAAATCTTTTCAGAGTTCAGAACTTAAAATGAGAATACCTGTCATAGCCAAGACCTTCCAGAATAAGTGATACGAACTCCCAAAACTTAATGGACTCCGTGTTCGTGACGAAATAAGCCTGGAAAGATCATTTATTGATCAAAGATTTGTCAAAAAAAAACCGCGTTCAAGAATTGATAAATCTCATAACATGCAGAACCCTTTTTCACAGAGACTCCAGGAGACGTAAGAAAACATGTATACTCATAAGCTTAGTACATGTCAATCATTTTGATAACTAGCTTTATCCCAAATCCCCACCCTTTAAAATATAAGAAACACAGAGAGATGAGAGAGTGGGGAGAAGAAAATTATCCTTTTTTACCAGCAAAAGAAATGGAAAACAAGAGAGGTGTTCCTTTTTCGAATGCTTGCTGAGAGAATTATGACTTCGCACAATGGTGGAGTTCCTTGCCCAGAAAAAGAGAAGGACAACCGACAAGGTGGCTCTTATTTCAGTGTTTTCTGCACAACTATAGGCCCGAGTGCAATGGATGCGCAAGTGTTACCCCTCCTAGTTATTGACATAATATGGTTTAAGCAACAAATTATTTTGAAACGGTAAAGTAAATTTTATTATCAAAAGGTAAGCAGTAAGCACTAAGATTGTGCAGACAACTCTACAAGAAAGATACAATGTCTGTCAACATTGAACAACTGTTGAAATCTATGAACTAAGATACAAAAATTTTGTTGGTTGGTTGTACTAAAGGACAATCTTTTTGGTAATTCTATGTAACGTACTAAATAAAGATTGCACTAATTAGTGTTCAGAATATGGTTTCAAGAGAAGGCAAGAGAAGTCGAAAACAGGGAATCCTTACTTCTAGAGAAAGAAAAGCTAATTTATGGCAACACAACAGTTGGTAATCTTAAATGGTTAGAACCCCTAGAGAATTCAACTTTTCATGGAATCATCACTAGCTAAAGTTCAGCATCATTTAAGTAAAACTTAATCCAGATAGCTCAAGCTTTATTTATATATTTGATTGTTAAGATAGCTCAAGCTTTATTTATATATTTGATTGTTAAGATAGCTCAAGCTTTATTGCAGCATGGGATCAGGTCAATCACTTTTTCACAAACATATCACAATCATGTAGGATGGATACAAGAAACAGATGAAACTTGAATGGGAACTCAAAAATCTCCATTGCACTGCTTATCCATGCATTGAGGCCACTACTTGAAGAACAGAAATGCACTTGATATTAAAGCATCTGGACAGGTCAGATCTGTATATTTGCTGGTATTTAAGATTTTCCAAAAAATACAGAAAATGGAAAAACAAAGAAACATTACGTTCCCAGCAGCTTTCTCTGCAGCTGCTCCTCCTGATGCTAGAGCTCGTTCCGCACACACATGCGCATGTGCCACATTCTCCACGTAAGTGAAATCATACAGGTTATTTCCATCACCAATAATGAACTGCAAAATTAAGAATTAGAGAAATAAAGCTAAAAGTCAACTGATTACACAGTGCAAGTCTTCTAGGTTAAATTCAATTTGTCCATGAAAATGCCAATAGTGATCCAATTGTTGTGCCAATGGAAGAGAATGTAGAAATCACTAATGAAGTTCCTCAAGATAGATTTTCTAATCAATGGCTTACAAGCTTACAAGTACTACAACAGTAAACCTATAGTATTTATGTCTAGTTTCATATCTAAAGGCTTGCATATAATACAAATGTTACACGGACTTGAAAGATGCATGTGCAAACAAAATGAGGCTCTAAACTCACCTTAGATTTTCCAGCCCTTGCAGCTGCGACTAGTGAAGGAACTAGCAACCTATCACCAGGGCCAAAAATACTGCTAGGTCTAATGCAGCATGTCAACAGCCCTTTAGTACCATTTGACTTCATAACAAGTGCCTCTCCTTCAGCTTTAGTTGCAGAGTAGGAATCATTATGCTGAATTTTTTTCAGTAACAAGAGTACGGTTATCATCCAACCTTATATGAGGATAATTTCTCATTCAAATGAAGAACAAAGTAGATAGAGGCACTACCTTCGCAGGATATGGCAGTGATTCATCCCCATCTAAAATTCCAGTAACTCCATCAAACACCACACTGGGAGAGCTGGTGTAAATAAGTCTTTTCACTTTCAGCTCAACGCAAGCATCAATTATATTCTGGGTTCCTTCACGTATATTTATGCAATTGAAAAGAGAGAACTAAAACTTTCATGTACAGACAGACAATAAAGACTGCCTTAACTTTAGGGAGATCATTTTTTTTCTTGATCATTTTTTTAAGGCTTTCCCATACCTTGTACATTAACTGAATAGTGGAGCTTGTGGTTGTTGATCGATGAATCTGGAGCAGCCATGTGGAAAACAACCTCAGCTCCTTCACAAGCTGCAAATATCAAATAAATAATGTTAAGACACCACAAGTTAATAAAATAGCTTATCTCCTATGTCACATTGACTCAGGCATACCGATAAGTATCTTGGTACAGGTATAGTTAGGGGTACGTGAAGTTATATGTCGAGCGTATCTTGAAAGATATACATGAAATACTTATACCCACATCACATTTATTTAGCACGGATACTTCAGGACAAATGAATACTCCATGTCACATAGTAATCTCAAATACTGCCCTTAGAAACATGAGTCTAGAAACATTAGCTGGGATGATTTGGCTGTGACATAAAATGTCTATCTCCTATGTCACTTAGACTCAGGCATGGATACCAGTAAGTAACCAAGTAGAGATATGGGTACAGGTAAATCAACTTTGTCTGCATCATATAAGCTTCATGTGAAATACTGATGGCCATATCACACTCATTTAACACAAGTACATTGAGGCAAAGGTATACTCCATGTAACATCTCAAACACTAAATTCAGAAAAGATGAATCTTGAAAAAATTAGCTAGGATAATTCAGCAAAAGTATCTGATACAAGGCTTACTTTATATGGAAACAATTGGAACTAAACACCACCTAATTGACTAGCACCCAAAGGTGTAGCCTACTGATCAATGACGTGGGTTGAGAATCTTGATGTTTTAGGTTCAAATCCCGGCAGACACAAAAATGTTAGGTGATTTCTTCCCCTGTGGACACTTGGCAAGTAGTAACTAATATAAAATCATAACACCATATTCAAGAATAAAAAAGCGTGTCAAAAACAACTAAAGATTCAAGAATGGGTGTCAAAAACAACTATGGATTCAAGAAAAGATCGTTGAGCACTTGGCAAGTACTAACTAATATAAAACCAAAACACCCCTATTCAAGAATAAAAAAGTTTTGGTTTCTTGGGTGTCAAAAACAACTAAGGATTCAAGAAAAGACCGTTGAACACTTGGCAGGTAGTAACTGATTTATAAAACCAAAACACCCACATTCAAGAATCAAAAAGTTTTGGGTTTTTGGGCGTCTACCTTTGAGCACTTGGCAAGTAGTAACAAACAATAAAACCAAAACACCCATATTCAAGAATCAAAAACATTTGATTTTTGGGTGTCAAAAAACAACTAAAAGATTCAAGAAAAGACCTTTGAGCACTTGGGACTTGTTAAGAAGATCCATGGATACATATAGAGCACGGCCAGATTTGAGGGCTTCTCCAAGAATACCCTTTTCCTCATGAGGCTCAAGTTTAATGGTTGGCCCCAAATCTCCAATGCGGACATGATAAATTTCATAGCGGATGAGCATTTCGACCAAATGTCGAGCAGCAAAGCCTCTTCCGCCGGTCACCACACACCATTTCTCTTCACCCATTGCCAGAGATTGAGATTCTTGAAGGTGGATGATCCAAACAAGAATAATGTATACTTCCCTCTATTGTACACTTTTTTTTTCTTTTATCTCTTTGATTTAAAAACATGTGTCAGTTTTATGGTTCTACGCCCACCATCACGTGCACAACTACGCCCTCCCTCTCCATCCGACTTTTGTCGAACTTTACAATATTTATACACTTGATTACTACTCCCCCTTCTAATTTATACTAGAAACTAATCACGGGCCCAATATTATTATGTAATATTCCTTATTTTTTTATAAAAATGGCAAAAAGCAGTCATGTTGAAACTGCTTAAAACTTGAAAACTGTTTCTTCTATATAAGTAAAAAGAAATAATTTAAATTAATTTGAAGTTTTTCTTAATAAATTATTTATTAGGAGTTTATTTTTTAAAAAAAAATTATTAATTATACTTTAAAAAATATAAATATGACTATTAATAATCTTATATAGTTATTTAATGATATATATAATATTAAAAAATAATTTGTTTTGAATATAAAAGCTAAATAATAAAATTTTATTAAATTATTTAACTATATTAAATTGT
>JAJOOO010018002.1:0-13814 GCA_029582685.1 Solanum piurae
TGAAAGAGCAATTGAAAGAATTTTTTGGATAAGGGTTTCATCCGACCGAGTATCTTTCCATGAGGTGCTCCAGTTTTGTTTGTTCGTAAGAAGGATGGTTCACTTTGCATGTGTATTGATTACCGGCAATTGAACAAGTTTACAATTAAGAATAAGTATCCTCTTCCAAGGATAGATGACTAGTATGATCAATTCGAAAGGGCGAGTTACTTCTCTATGATCAAACTCTGGTCGTGTTACCACCAATTGAGGATGAAGAAATATGACATTATAAAGACGGCTTTCTGGACTCCGTATGGTCATTATGAGTTTTTGGTGATGTTGTTCGGTTTGACTAATGCTATGACCGCATTTATGGATTTAATGAATAGGGTGTTTAGAAAATACCTTGATATGTTTGTGATTATGTCTATCAATGATATTTTTATTTACTAAAAGAGTGAGGGTGAGCATACCGATCATTTGAGGATTGTGTTGCATGTTCACAAGAACCATAAACTCTTTGCAAAGTTTAGTAAATAAGAGTTTTTATTGAAATCTGTGGCTTTTCTCTGTCATATTGTTTCTAGCAAATGTATTGAGGTAGATCCTAAGAAGACGGATGCGGTTAAGAGTTGGCCTATACCTCTATCCCCTTCGGATAGTAAAAGTTTCTTGGGTTTGACTAGTTATTATAGAAGGTTTTTGGAAGGTTTTTGTTTGATTGCTCTTATGTGACGACATTGACCCAAAAGAAGGCTAAGTTTTTATGGTCGAAAGTGTGTGAAAAGAGTTTTCAAGAGTTGAAAGATAGACTAACCTCCGCTCCAATATTGACTTTACCAGAAGTGTTCAATGGGTTTGTTGTTTATTGTGATTCCTCAAGAATTGGGTTAGGATATGTCCTTATGCAGAATGGGAAGTTATTGCCTATGCTTCAAGGTAACTTGAGATTCATGAAAAAAACTATCCTACCCATGATTTGGAGCTAGCGGCAGTTGGTTTTTACTTAAAGATTTTGAGGCATTACTTATATGGTGTTCATGTTGATGTCTTTGCCTTCCATTAAAAATTGCAATATGTGTTCAAGAAAAAGGATCTGAATCTTCGCCAAAGGAGGTGACTTGAGTTACTAAAGGATTACGACATGAGTGTCCTATATAACCTCGGTAAGGTGAATGTAGTGGCGGATGCTCATAGTCGGCTATCAATGGGTAGTGTTGACTATGTGGAATAAGATAAAAAAGAGTTGGTTCGTGATGTTCATAAATTTGTCCGAATGGGTGTTCGGTTGGTTGACTCCATCAATGGTGGTGTTACCATTCATAATGGTTTAGAATCGTCTTTTGTGTTGGATGTGAAAGGCAGGCATGTTCTTGACACGACTTTGGTAGAATTGAAGGAAGTAATACTTAAGAAGTTCGTAGAGGCTTTCTCCCAAGGGAGAGATGGAGTTATTTGACATCAGGGTCATTTGTGTTTCCCCAATGTTGATGATTTGAGGGAGTAAATATTATTAGAAGCCCAGAGTTCTCAATATCCCATTCATCCTGGAGTCACCAAGATGTACAACCACTTGTAGGAGGTCTATTGGTAGAATGGGATGAAGAAGGATACTACGGAATTTATGGCTAAGTGTCCTAATGGTCAACAAGTGAAACTCGAGCATCAAAAGCTGGGAGGTTTGTCCCAAGATATTAGTAGTCCTACCTGGAAGTGAGAAAATTTGAATATGGAGTTTATTGTTGGCTTACCCCACACCCGGTGGAAACATGACTAGATTTAGGTTATAGTTCACCGTATGATGAAGTCGGCTCATTTAATTTCCATCAAGGTTTCTTATTCGGTGGAATACTATGTTAAGTTGTATCTAAAGAAGATGGTTAAGTTTAATAGAGTTCCCATTTCAATTATCTTTGATCGTTGTACCCAATTTACTTCTCAGTTTTGGATATCTTTCTAAGTGAGGCTTGGTACTCATATTAATATTAGTGCAACCTTTCATCGTCCAACTAATGGGAAAGGAGAGTGTACTATTCAAAGTTTGGAAGATATGGTAAGAGCTTCTGTGATTGATTTCAAGGGTAATTGGGATGATCATTTACCTTTGATTGAGTTTGCTTATAATAATAGCATTCATTCCAGCATTGGTATAGCTCCATTTGATGCTCTTTATGGAAGGATGTGTAGATTCCCTATAGGTTGATTTGAAGTCGGTGAAGTTGCTTTGATATGTCCCAAGTTAGTACATGAGGCTATAGAAAAAATTAAGCTTATTAGAGAAAGGTTGAAAATGACTTAAAGCTGGCAAAAGTCCTATGCCGAAGTTAGAAGAAGAGATTTTAAATTTGATGTTGATGATTGGGTCTACTTGAAAATTTCACCCATGAAGGGTGTAATGAGATTTGGGAAGTAAGGGAAGCTTAGCCCCCGTTATTTGGGCCCATATCAAATTTTGAGGCGTATTGGTAAAGTTGATTATGAACTTGAATTGCCTAATATCTTAGCATCGTTGTATCCAGTTTTCCATGTCTCCTTGTTGAAGAAATATGTTGGTGATCCAATATCTATAGTACGATTGGAGAGCCTTGGTATAAAGGAGAATATTTCTTATAAAGAAGTTTCAATTAAGATTTTAGACCTATAAGTCCGAAAGTTGAGAAACAAAGAAGTTGCTTCTCTGAAGGTTCTTTGGAGGAATAAGTTCGTTAAGGGGGCAATTTGGGAGACCGAGGACGATATGATGTCGCGCTAGCATCATCTCTTTCCCTCCGTCCTGACTCTAGCCTGATGTATTTAGTCCCCCATGGTTCCTTCTTTTGGTTTCATGTGTCTTAGTCATTCTCATATTTTCTCATGCATGCATGCTCATGAAAACTTGCTTTTTGAGAAAATGAGTTAACTATATTGAATTCTCCATTTATATTTGAATTTCAATGAGTTTTATATACACCTTATGAAATGATGTTTTGGATGTGCTTTAGCTTGGAGTCGATTCGTCCTCCTCGAATATGTTCATTTATATGATTGCACTCATGTTTGGCTGTTAGATCTTGTTCCTACCCTCTTTTTGATGTCTTGAGTTCCATTCGAGGACGAATGTTCCCAAAGGAGAGATATTGTAACACATCAGATTTGGAAAAGAAGGAAAATGCAGATTTTTAGTTGGTGTCTGTGTCTACTGGTCACATTTTCGGACCTTTTTTATGGCTCACCAGGACGGTTCGTCATCCCATATACAAGGTGTAGGTAGGTCTCGTTAGGTGAGTTCCAGACCTAATGAAATTTTGAGGGTCAAAATTAGGATCTACGGATGACATGTACGGACCGTAGAATGGCCTATGAACCGTACATGGGATCCATCAAAAGTGGGTGTGTTTTAGGGTCCCAGTTACCCATCTATGATTGACCAGTACAGTACATCGAAGGAATTACGGAACGTAGGTCCAACTGTAGATAGGGCCTGACAATTTTTTTTAAAGGAGCTTTTAGGTCTTTTCCTTATTATTTTAACCCAATAATATGTCATTTTACTCTCTATCCTAGGCCCTATATAAACATTTTAAACCCCCAAATTACCCAATTGAACTTATTCTCCTAAATTCCCAAAAGTAGACCAAGTTCATTCTCCAAAATATCTTGCTCTAAAGTTTAAGGAAAAAGAAGAAGAATCTAGGGTTTCAAGATCAAGTCTCCAATTCACCGTTCTTCTTGGGCTTGTAAAATTAAGGTTTGTTAGTATTCACCTATGGAGTCCTTTCCTCTATAGGTTTCTTAAATTCTCCAATTTTATAAAGCTAGACTGCCAAATCAAGGTTAGGGTTTTAATCAATGTTCATGGGTTCCTTTTAATTATGATCCAATTGATTGCTTTCTACCCTACTATGCATGTATTGAAGTAATTAAATCATTTTAGTCGAATTCACATGAACCCATGCATGATTCCATGATTTCTAGTTTTGTTTTATCTAATTATGAAATTTATGAATTATGAAAGACGAAATTATGAAGATATGCATGTTTCTTTTGAAAGTGTTTTATCACAAAAAAGATTCATAAGATTGAAAAGTTTTCTCACCTAAATTAAATCAAGACTAAGGAGATATTCTAATGAACTCTAGCTTGAATTGGTTACATAAGTTTTCCAATTCCATGGATAATAAGATTAATATGATTAATGACCATTCTGTGGGATTTATGCTTAGTGTCGAGTGGACTAGCAGCGATTACCCATGTCCCATTATGACAACCCAAGGTAGCCCCTAGGCATAACATGGTGTATAAGATCCCGAGAGTCTCTATACAAGCCACTTAGCATACATCATACAAGATAATTGGAAATCAAGAGATTTCAAAAGACAACTTCGAAACATAGAGTTTTATAAAAAGAAGCGAAAAAGCTAACAATGTCTCAAATTCCATCAGTACATAAGAAGTTCTCGGGACATAACCCGTACATCAAGTTAAAAAATGGAATATAAAGACATAACGAAGTAAAGGCTTTGTCCTCAGAACATGAGGACTCGCCAATCTTCAATCTTCCACTAATGGATCCTTAGTCACGAAGATGGGGAATAGGAGTGTCGAACCTTACATTAGTGAAACAACGTGCAAGAGTATACGCTAGTACAAACATGTACCAAGTATGATACCAATGCATAAAAGTATGAAATCATGCTAAAAATGACATTTTCATAATACGCAAAGCCCAAGTAAAAAATATACGATAAGAGGGTTAGAAAACATAAAACGTATTCATGATCAATGCAATTAAAATCATCTTTGAACACATGTGACTTACTAATTGAAGTAAACTTAGTTCATTATTGTGGGAAGTAGCCTTAACCGACATACAGACCATGTGAGCCATAACATGGACCCAGTGTCTCCCACACCAAAAAGGGTTGTCTGACTTTCCAAGGTAGGACCATGAATCTGAGCTAACGTGGATCCACTAGCTAATGTCTATCTAGACAATCATCATATGGGTGTACATAGGTATGGGACATGGTAGGTCGTCTCTTGTCCACTCGGTGCTAAGCATAAATCCCATGGAATAGTTATTAATCTTAACTTGTCTTATCATTAACAGACATGGGTAGTTGCCACTTGTCTTATCATAGGATAGCTCCTTAGACCATGCGTGAGAAAAACTTTCACCGTCTATGATCTTTTCATAATAGATTTTAAGGCCCATAGTCATTCACTTCATGCTAGAAATGCCCCACTACTAATGGAAATGGTTTTGAAATCGTGGTCTCTAATCATTGAGGGAAAATCTAGATGTAATTCATGTCATGTGGCAAAGCTTCATAGAACATATAGACACTCTTATTTATAAGGTTTGTTGAGTCACAAACATAATTTTTATGAACATGCATTATTTTCAATAATTCATGGGTTTCATCATGTTTTCAAAGTAAAGACATCCTCAACTTCATTATATCAATCTCTTCAAAAGGACATACATATCATCATAAATTCATCTTTTATGGTTTATGATGAAAATCGTGGGTTATGTATGGGTTCATGAGAAATTAACTAAAAAAAATGCAATTACTTCAATTCATGCATAAAAGTTGGTAAATCAATCAAATAAATCAACATTGAAAGGAACCCATGACATGGAAAAAATTCCTAACTTCAATTGAAGATTTCTAACTTGAAAATTGGAGAATTTAGAACACCATGGATAAAAACTATCATACCATGAAGTTCAAAGCCCATATGTTATGGTGGGCTGGAGAGTTGATCTTGAAACCCTAGACTTGACTTCTTCTTTAACTTTCTAGAGAGAGAAATATTTGAGAAGAGGAGCTTGATCTTCTTTTGGAAATTTAAGAGAATGAATTGGGTGATTTGGGGGTTTAAAATCATAAGATAGTTCTTTGGGTAGAAGGAAAAACGACATAGTATTGAGTAAAATAGTTGGGGCAAAGACCCAAAAGTCGCAGACTAAAAACTGCCGAATTGACATCAAGGAGGCCTTAACGGCCCGTAATGCTCTACCACGGCCCGTAAAACGGGTCGTGATGAATATTTTCCCAATAGGGTCTTAATATTTTGAGCATAAGATTTTACTCCCAGATTGGAATTAGGCTAACTCGGTGGCGTTGGAAAGAGGACTCAGAGATCTTTAATTCGATAGGTTATGGGCCAGCTAATTCATTTTGTCCTAAAATATATGAGCATTTGAAGTTGACACTAAACTCTCAGTCTAATAAAAACCCTTCATGGATGACTTCACGGTCTGTGTGGCTTTACGGGCCGTTGTGACGCCTGTGGATCTTGACCAGTGGCTAAAGGAGAACCCTTATTGATTGTCCCACTTAACAACAACTTTGACGACCCGTTTCCCTCTTCATGGCCCATCCAGGGGTCCGTCAAAGTGAAGCCTTGATTTCACGTATCAGGACACTTCATCCAATACTAAGTGCCAACTATCGTGAGTAGTAATATAACCCAACTAAGTGGGTTGGGGTCGAGTCCCAAGGTAGTGGTTCATAATTGAGAATCAGTAGGCAAGTAAGAATATGCTCTACTCAATCATAACTAAAAACATTTACGAATAAAAGCATTGTTTAAATTATAGGTGACACAAGTGTCAAATATCAGAGGGATTTTGGTTTCAATTATTAACTAAAACAACAAATAATACGAAAGTAACAACTATGAAGACGGGATTCTTTGGATGTGATAGGATTATGAGCTAAGATAGACAATCGGATAATTGCAATTAATAGTAGACAACTATAAATCAGTGATTAAGCTAGACTTTAGTGGGGATAAACTTTCTCTCAAACAATTTACCCCGAATCAAATTGGTTTCTCTCGAACACTAATAAGCAACAATTAAGCACAACCTTCCCTTTAGTCCATTCAGTCTTTCGAGCTGAATGTGTGGAAAAGGGTTTAGGGTTTACTCTCTCGAGCTGAACCCATGACAACCCAATACCTACAGGCCATCGATTTAGTAATTTTGGTTATTAAACCTCTCTCTCGAGCAAGCCAAAAACACGAAGTTAAGATTGTATTTGCAACTACAACCCATTAATTTCAACCACAATTACTAAACAAAAACACCTTTAAACAAAAAATTAAACTATCAATTAACAATACCCATCAATTATATCAACCCATAATCACCTAATCACACCCCAAGAATTAAGGTTTTAGCTAGACATCATAAAAAGGTAAAAATTGTTACCAAGTTGTGTTTCCATCAACTGGGTAGGATTGATATTGTCTTTATAAAGGTCTAAGATGAAGAATCTTCAACACCCACTTCCAATTTCTCAGAAATGGAAATCTTCAAATCTTCAAAGCTAAGGAAATATTTTCTCCAAAAACTCAGTTCTAAGCTCTCAACGTGAAAACTGAATGTTAGATTCTAAAATGCATAATAAACTAAGAATTTAAAAACGTATTTATAGTTGTAAAAAATGTGTTGCTAAGGACCATTCGGTGCAGTAAGTCGGGATCGCCGATCCACTCGGTGCTCCACCCTTTGGTCATTTACATCGCCTTTTTGCTTTGGCCTTTAGCATCTTCAAGCTCTGTAACTTTAGGTGATATGGTACTACATCGCGGAACCGTTCGGCGACTCGCCGACTGATCCTTTTGATCGCCTACTTGATTTTCTCCTTCAGGGCTTGGCACACTGGAACATTAGGCGAGACATCAGCCATTCGGCAATTCGCCCAATGGATTAGGCAATCCTCAAGCCTTCTTTTCTTTGTCTTTTTAGCTGCCTTGTTCCTTTTTGGTCATTAGTGTCCATGCTTTGTTTCTGAATCCAAATACGTGAAATTCAAGGATTTACGTCAGTTATTGGCACAAAAATGCATTTGAGGACACTAAATCTATTAATATAAAGCCTTAAATGAGTCCAAATCGTGGACTCATCAAGCTTGCATGGGGAAGGTTCTGGAAACCTACCACGAGCCCCTTAACGGACTGTGGTCCCCTTCACGGCCCGTCTGGGGATCCATAGCGGGTTCCATGGACCACTTTTTGGGCTTGTGAGTTTCCAAATTGACACATTTATAGCCTTTCTAGGATTTGATGTGTTACAATATCTCTACCTTGGGAACATTCATCCTCAAATGTAACTGAAACTAGCATGAAAAGAGTAGGAAAGAAACTAACAACCCATACATTAATGCAACTTCATTAAAATGCACATAACCAAGGAGGAATCTCTACTCCGAGCTAGAACATGTTCAAACTCCAAGATAGAGCATATTCAAAATATCATTTCATAAGGTCTATATGCAACTCATACTCAAATGCACATAAGCATGAAAAAAATCAAACAAGCTAGCTCTTTTTTCCCCCTTAAATTCAAGTATTTTATGAACATGCATGCATGAATAATCATGAGGATCACTAAGACACGAGAATCCTAAAAAGTGAACCATGAGAGCTAAGGCTTCAAGCTAGACTCGAAGATAAAACAAAGAGATAGGGATACTAAAAAGTCACATTGCCTCCAAACATTCACCCACCAAACCATAACAAGGAGCTCTTCCAAAACCAACATAGCTCTACTCATGTACCAACCATGAAGCACACTATATCCCCCTGGGAGAAAACCCCACCTGTCTTTTCAAATCCATCTCCCTCAATCCCAAACATAACATCAAAGTCTTAATAACCAATAAACCATTTACAAAAGTAAACTCTTAAGAAGTTTCCACAAGTATTTCAAGGACTAAATCAAACACAATCACCATATATGGAGTCTTACCATATTAAACGAAACAGTCAATATGAAGCATTGCATAAACACAAAGTAAAAGACCATAACTTACAAATTACCGCATCCAGGGAACCCTCGTGATCTTGTTGAGTATGAAGAGTATAGAGCCTATATTGTTTTAGACCACCACTAGAACCGGAGGAAGGGTAGGGTTGAGCCTGTCGATGATCATCTCCCTTATTCCTAGCAACCGAAGGACAATCCCTTATTTTGTGATCCATATTTCCACAACCAAAACATGCTTTCGAACTAGCTAGATACTCACCCTTATGTCTTATTCCAAACTCGCGACACTCAAGACACATTTTCTCACTTCTAACCTTACCTTGGGAACGATTACGTCCATCGGACCTTGAATGTGAAGAATCACTATCATCTCTTCTTTCCCTCTTTGAATCCCTAGATTTCTCCTTCAGGTTTTCTTCTTCTATTTGTTGCGCATGAACAATCAAACGGGAGACATCCATCTCCTTTACAAGCATAGCGATTAGGTATTCTTTGACCACTAAGTCGGAAGCACCCGACACAAACATACTCATCCTTGCCCTTGGATTGGCAACCATAGTTGGAGCATATTTAGACAATCGTGTGAATATCAAAGCATACTCCTTCACACTCATATCTCCTTGGCGAAGATTAATGAACTCAAGTACCATTGCCTCCCTCATCTCAAGGGGAAAGAACTGATCAAGAAAAGAAATCTTAAATTTTTTCTAATCAAGAGGACCCTTATCTACCACCCTCTCTTCTTTCCATTGGTTGAACCGAACATGAGCAACACCCTTAAGTTGATAAGAAGCCAATTTTGCCTTTTCCACCAGTGTAACTCCCATGATCATCAAAACCTTATATACCTCATCAATGATCTCTTATGAATATTCCTGAACGTTAGACCCATGAAATTCTGGAGGATTCATTCTAATAAAGTCCCTCACCCTTGTTGCCATTGTACCCACCCTTGGGTTCATGGGGCCACAATATCTCTATTTTCTTGAACCATCATAGCTTGGGCCAATGCATGAAATGCGGCTCAAAACTCATCATTAGTCACTTACTCAGTCAAAGGGCTGATTGACACTTGAGGAATCTATTGTCTCACATTTTCACACACATTCTTATTCCTTGTCACATGATTCCTTCGTGGAGGCTTATCATGAAAAGTATAAATTGGGGTTAGGAGAGAAAGACACCTAGAGTTAAACTATATCGCACAACTTTAGAGTAATGAAAAAAGTGAAACTTCCTAAACATCTTATAGCAACTCATTCATAAATATGGTGCACTTCACACCTATGAACAGATTCTTATCAACGTGGTTTATGAGACATCCCAGGACCTTTCTAAAGTTTGTGCTCTGGAAACCAACTTTGCCACGACCCAAGGTAGCCCCTAGGAGTAACATGGCGTATAAGACCCTGAGAGGTCCTATACAAGACACTTAGCATACATCATACAAGATAATAGAAAATAAATAGATTTTGAAAGACTACTTTGAAACATAGAGTTTTATAAATTGAAGTGTTTGGGACGTAACCAATACATCAAGTTCAAAACTAAAATATAAAGACATATTGAAGTAAAGGCTTGGACCTCGGAACATGAGGACTCACCAATCTTCAATCTTTTACTAATAGATCCATAGTCACGAAGATGCGGGATAGGAGCATCGGACCCTACATTAGTGAAACAACGTGCAAGAGTATGTGTTGGTGCAAACATGTACCAAGTATGATAGCAATGCATAAAAGTATGAAATCATGCTAAAAAGGACATTTTCATAATATGCAAATACCACGTCAAAATATAAGATAAGAGGGTTAGAAAACATAAAATGTAATCATGATCAATGCAAGTAAAATCATCTTTGAACACATGTTAGATTCTTATTGAAGTAACTTTATTTCATTATTATGGGAAGTAGCCTTAACCGTCGTAGAGACCATGCAAACTATAACATGGACCCCCAGTGTCTCCCACACCGAAAAAGGTTGTCCTACTTGCCAAGGTAGGACCATTAATTTGAGCTAAAGGTGATCAACTAGCTAATGTCTATCTAGAAAATCATCATATGGTGGCACATAGGTATGGGACATGGGTTTTCGCCTCTTGTTCACTTAGTGTTAAGCATAAATCCAATAGAATAGTTATTAATCTTAACTTGTCATATCATTAAGAGATATGGGAAATTTCCACTTATCTTATCATAGGATAGCTCCTTAGACCATGCCCGAGAAAACCTTTCACTGTCCATGATCTTTTCATAATAGCTTTTAAGGCCCATAGTCATTCACTTCATGCTAGAAATTCCCTACTACTAATGGAAATAATTTTGAAATTGCGGTCTCTTATCATTGAGGGAAAATCTAGATGGCATTCATGTCATGTGGCCAAGATTCATAGAACATATAGACACTCTCATGTATAAGCTCTCTTGAGTCATAAACACACATTTCATGAACATGCATTTTGTTCAATAATTCATAAGTTTCATCATGTTTTCAAAGTCAATGCATCCTCAACTTCATTACATCAATCTCATCAAAAAGACATGCATATCTTCAGAAATTTATATTTTATGATTTAGGATCAAAATCATGGATTATGCATGGGTTCATGAGAAATCAACTTTAAAATGCAATTACTTCAATTCATTCATAAAAGTTCATAAATCAATCAAATAAATCAACATTGAAAGGAACCCATGACATGAAAGAATACTCTAACTTCAATTGGAGATTTCTAACTTGAAAATTGGAGAATTTAGGAACTCCATGTAGGAAAGGGCTCCATGGATCAAAACTATTAGACCTTGAAGTTCAAAGGCGAAAATTTATAGTGGACTGGAGACTTGATCTTGAAACCCTAGACTTGACTTCTTCTTCAACTTTCTAGAGAGAGATATTTCAAAGGAGGAGCTTGATCTTCTTCTGTAAATTTAAGAGAATGAATTGATTTTGGGTGATTTGGGAGTATAAAATATAGGGCTTTGGGTAGAAGGAAAAATGACATAGTATTGGGTTAAGACAATTGGGGTAAAGACCTCAAGGTCCCTGACTAAAAATTGTTGAATTGGAATCAAGGTGGCCTAAACGGCCCGTCATACCCTTTCACGGCCCGTCATACACTACCACGGCCCATCAAATTGATGGGCCGTTAAGAATTTTGTCCAATAGGGCTTCACTATTTCACGCATAACTTTTTACTCTGAGCTTGGAATTAGGCAAACCTGGTGGCATTTGAAAGAGGACTCAGAGACCTTTAATTAGATAGGTCATTGGCCACCTAGTTCATTTTGTGCTAACATTTATGATCGTTTGATGTTGACACTAAACTCAAATTCTAATAAAAACCCTTCACGGATGAATTCACGGTCTCTATGGGACTTCACGAGCCATTGTGACACCCATTGTAACCTCTCGGATTTGAGAAAATAGAAAAATGAAGCTTTCCAGGATCCAGTGACAGAACCAACAGAATCCACCAACGCACTGTGTGTCACACAATGTACTTTAGGTGGGGTCCTATGGTTCAGTCCCAGACTTAAGGAAATTTGGGATCTAAAGATGAATGCTACGATCGTGAACCACGGTCCGTTAATTGAACTACGAATCATAGGTTGGTTCCGTCGTTGTGGTCCCAGGTTTGATGGTCTCTGATCCCACCCACGGTCGATCAGTATGGTCCGTGGTTGGACCTATGAATTGTAGGTCTGACCGTAGGTGAGGGTCAGCAATTATTTAAAGGAAAATGGTTGTTGGGTCAACTTCAAACAATCATATATTTTAGCTCAAAGTGAATTAGGTGGTCCATAACCTATAAAATTAAAGATAATTGAATCCTCTTTCCAACGCCACCAAGTTTTCTAAAATCCAAGCTCAAAGTAAAACGTTATGCTCATTTTAGTGAAGCCCTGTCGAGCTGAGCCTGAACGAAGACACCCGATGACGACCGGTAGTTTAAACGACGGTCCGTCATTCGCACTGTGGATGGACTTCGTCAGCTTTTAAGTCAGTGTCATTTTGGTCTTTTCCCTATGTATTGGAGCACTTAAACTACGTCGCTTGATGTCTACACGACGTCGTTTAACTAAATCTAAGCCTAATAACCTAGTCAGATATACCCAGAACCCTCATTCTCCAAAAATCATGCAAATTAGAATAAAAATAATAGAAAGAGGCACAAGTTTCTTTCAAGAACAAGCAACAATGGTCTTAAGTTTCAGCCCCGAAATCCAAAGGATTTCTCCCTAGATCGATTCATCATGAAGTATGTAGGATTTCACTAGTGGATTTCTTTCATCCATTAGGTCCCAATAAATTATGTCAGGTCCTTGATTCTCTATATCTTGTTTTGACCTAGGGTATCTAAAACCTTGGAGATTTGTTGTGATTTAGTTGTTGTAGTATCCTTAATCGAAATAACATGTTTCTTGGAAAGTTTGCATAATTTTGCTATATCAAACTCAGAACCCTAGTTTGTGTAAGTTCTCTTAGTTCATGAATTGTACTTGGTAGGTGTCACGACCCAGGGGTACCCCTAGATGTAACAAGGCGTATAAGACCTCGAGAGGCCTCATAAAAGCTACTTAGCATATATATCATAACATAAAGTAATAGAAATGAGCGATAATTTAAAAAAATCAATATAATCAAAGTCTTTTATAAAACAAGCGGAAGTCTAATACCATAGTTTCAAACCATCTAAAACAACATGAATAAAGTCTTGGGATGCAACCCATACAATATTCCAAGACATAAAAGAAATACATAAGAGAAAGGGGTGATCAAATACTCAAACACAATGAGGACTCACCAAATCTTCACTTATTTGATCAACAACGAAGCTAGCCACGAGTGTGAGAATCTATATTGTCGGACCCTACATTTGATAAGAATGTAGGCAAGAGTATGCGTTAGTACAATTAAGTACTAAATATGATAGCTAGCATAAACAACATAAACATCATAAACATCATAGCTAGTCAATATAAACCATAGGCATAATCATGCACATACATCAATATCATAATAAGAAAGGAATACTTATCAAACAACCTTACTCATCCTTAGTCAAG
>JAJOOO010018003.1:0-14783 GCA_029582685.1 Solanum piurae
TGTGACACACCATTACCAAAGATTCTCATGCTCACAATACTTTCTACTAATGTAAGTTCAAGCTCAAATAAAGTATCTAAATGCCCTCACACAAAGAATTATTTCATATTCACACACAAGGATAATCAATTTAAGATTAGGAATCAGATGCAATGCTCAGACTCAAAAAGAGGAACACAATGCATGATTTCACCCATAGGTTTGCCCTTATTTTCCAATCGACTTTCGGTTCGGCTTACTCAATATCAAAAAGGTCTTTTCAAGGCTTGTAATGGGGTTGAGTGCATAGGTATGATCATTTAGACTCAGTGACTTCTTCATCCTCATGAGATGTGGTGTTCTCAAAACGCCCTTTTCCTTTTCGTTGTCACTTTTTCTTCCAGTGCTTCTAAGTCATCCTTTCATTCACTCTCCATGTAAGCTTGGAAACCCAATTCCTTTTGCACCTTTATTCAAAAATTATATATATTTACATTCTTTTTTTTTTTGTTTTTTTAGAGGGGTTTCCATTTTGTTTTGCAAAACCATGGGTTAGAGAGATTTGTTCTTGCACTTCTTGACTTCTCCTTTTACTTTTCACCACACCCCCAACTTAGGATAAAAGCCTAAGTTGGCTATTCAATAAACCACAAATCAAGAGTACTATAGGTAGTGAGTCAAGTAAGGTCTAAGGTTCATCAAGTTTCTTCCAAACAAAAGTAAGGCTCAAGGGCTGTTCAAAAGAGTTTCACACGCTCACAGGGAGGCCACAAAAGAGGTATATGTCAAATTTGGCTCACACTCTTTAAAGTTGCCTAAGATCATCTCAAGAGTACACCTTTCTAAATAAATCAGACTAATAGGGAAAATTCTAGGTTTATTCATGCATGGTTCAAGGTAAGCTAATCACACAAGGATTTGACACTTAAGCCAAACAAGACTACATACTTTCGCTAGTGTGCTATGGTTATTACAAGAGAATCAATTCGATAAATGGCTAATCAGAACAAGATGCAAAGAGTTCACAAATTGTCTATGCAACTTCATTTGATCTCGTCAAAGCCGCACATTTTTGTTCGTTCAATTGAGAGCACTATTCAAGTCATCAGTATTGATCGGAATCGAGAATTAAATTTTGCAAAGAATAGCCACTTTCAACACAAGCAGTGGTGAAAATTTTCGAAAAACAAATTTTTTTCGGAAGGGTCAAAATTTGCAACAATTAAAATCAAAAAGAGGAGCCATGACCTCAAACATCCACAAAAGGCAATATATAACACAATGATAAACCGATAACCCAAATATACACAAAAACACAAATATCCATAACAAGCAAATAAGTTGGGTCTCACCCCTCCACAAATAAATGTGTTTGTCCTCAAATGCAAATGATGAATATCCAATAGTGAAAATAAAGAAAGATAGAGAGGGAGGTAAAGAGGGGATCCTTTCTAAGTAGTCGCTCCATTTGTCTAGGCATTAGTACCCGGAGTGACTTCCAGAAGGACCAACTCCACTGGGTCCAGCAGCAGAAGCCTTTGCAAATGAAGCTTGCACAATAACATTTATCATGATTTCTTTGGTCTCGGCTATGTCTTCTACTGCAGCTCCCTCAAACATCTCTTCATCAGTCTCTACCTCTGAGTCAAGGTCGGCTATTTGTATTGCTCCGTCTCCATGTGCAGTGGTGGTCTGAGGCATCTCAGGCACGTCCAAAATCTCCACTGTTCAAAAGATCATGGACACATCGGTGGATTTAAGGTAGTCCATATCTCTCCTCAGCTCTGCAATAGCATCTTTTAAGCCTATCACCTCTTCTGTGGCTCCTTGGTCACGCTCACACATGACTATCCTGGCCGCCAGAGCATCAATAGTAGTGCTCAGTGGTGTCACAACATCATTTAGGGCAGCCTAAATTATTCTTGGAGTGGAGTTTTCTATGATGGCAGCCCGGAAATCAGAAGACTGAGCAAGATGTCCCATTCGGATCAAGGATGCCTGAGTGATCAGTTCGCAGGATGCAACCGTAGCATTGGGTCTGTGTTATATCACAGCAGCAGAGGGACCTAGAGTCTGTGAATGAGAAGAACGAGTGGGTATACATGAAGACCTAGGGGCCAGAGTGGGTTAAGATTCCTCCGCAGGTGTGGATCCAGTGGCCGCAGCTTCCTTCTGTTTCGTTCCCGCTTGGTCCTTAAGATATTCGGCCTCGATCTTTCAGATATTAGTGGAGGCGGTGGCAGCCAATTCCACATCCTTCTTTGAATATGTAGGCACCTGATGTCTTTTGCATAATTCCATGACCAATATTGGGAAAGTAAGAGATGTCTGGCTCTATTTTGCACGCATATGGATATCTGAAGCGATGATTTCTCCCAGGTTTATCTGTGTTTTCTCTATGATGAAACCCAGGCAAGCTGCTTTGGCAAGGTGAAGAATCGACTCATTTTGAGATGGCATGATTGTGCTGCTGATGAACCTGAACCAGTATCTTGCAGCTATGTTCAGATCTTTCTTTTCAATTGGAACTCCTTCTGCTAGCCATTTTGGAGCCTCCTCATGTGAGATCAGCAGGGCTAACCACATTTTTTTCTCAGCTAGCTTCTTTGTTCTGATTAAGTGCTGACAGTGATCATTAATCTTATCGGATTCCTAAAGCTCTTTTGATAGCTTCACTGTCACAAACTACCTTCTTTCCTATGACGACCATGTAGTTAACTGTGTTGAAGGACGACATCAACCTCTACAGTTGAGGTACCAATGCACTGTATGCATTGTAGAACTCTCTAACCCAGCTTGGTATGTAAGAGCCACGGGGTTTGGTGAATATTTGAAATTTGTGATATTTCAGGCATTCTATTATCTCAGGATACTTATCGATCACCCCATCTATAGAGAGCCATTTTTCCTCAATGATCGTTCTCAGCCCCTCAAACTTTAATTTGTTCATTGATTTAGGTGAGGGGCCTTGTACTAGAGGTGCTAGTACTATGGTCTGCTCTGAAACTTGAGGAGTCTTACTGGTGGATCGAGGGTTTATGATCCGAGATGGATCTTTCATTTATTTATATAGTAACTCATTCATCTGTGCCTCCATCAGTTCATCTTCATCATAGCCCATGCTCTCACTATTATATGTTGTTGGGTCATTGGTGTAAAAACCAGTACTGTCGGAACTTGCATCTGATAGTTCAACAATTTTGTCCTTGCCTTTGCCTTTCCCACCAGCTGTGGAAATTTTGGTGGCCTTGTGCATGGATCCAGTTGCATCCTCATTTATTGTGATCTATTTTCCTTTGCGTCGGAGTTGTGTGTTGCTACCAACTTTGTTGGGTTTAGTCATACCTGCAAAAGATTTGGGAGAAGTTAAGGAAGAAAAATAAAATCACAGGCATTCTACTACAGGAAGGTTCGCCAAGTGGATCGGTGAGTCACCGAACCTCTTTCGGCGAGCAAGGGTTTGTCCGCTGAAAGGTACAGTGCATAAGGATCTCAGGGGTAGCATACAGAAGGCGGTCAAGAGTACTTTCGGTGAGTTACCGAGTGCGCTCGGCGACCCATGGCTCCTCGCCGAAAGTCACAGTTTTATCCACTTTGACCTGATACTAAAGAGTGAGATGGAGACATTGCGCGAACCGCCGAACGATTCGGCTAGCTCATCCCAGCTCACCGAACAACATCTCGCCGAATCCCAGCTCGCCGAATGGTCAAACGTGCCCATTTTCAATCCATCTTCTCGAATTCAATCCCGCAAACCCCGAAAGAAAAATCAAAGCATGCACTAAAAAAATTTGAGCAAGACCCATACTACACATCACCCCGGTATAATTCAGATTTCTCCAGGACTTGCCACATTTTGCCATTTGACAATATGCACTCTTAAGAGCGGTGTAACCTTTTCTATCATTGAGCAAATTTTGCGACATTAAGCACAAATATGGGCTACTCAGACTTCACCCAGAAAATCAAAACAACATGCAATCACAACACAACGAGACTTAATTCAATTACCATGACAACATATATAGGCATCCGACGATCAAAACACTACGGGCATACTTTTCAAATTGAAATAGACATTCTAATCCTAGCAGAGAGGCCCAGCACACATCAATAAGATACGATCATTGCACAAGAGTTCAAATTATTCAAAAGTAAAATCGGGGTTTGGCTAACTAACCTTTTGTGCCACTTAAAATATGATTGAAAAGCTAGACAGCAAAGAAATCCAATTCAGAGCATAAATTACTCAACCAAAATACTAGTAGGATATAAGAATATTAAAAATACTACCTTGGTGTGAATTTGTGAGGATTTAAAATGAGGGAAAGAGAAGGATTTCCAATTTTAGGAAGTTTGGCCATTATAAACCGTCCAGTTCGCGCTAGTTCTATGACGTTAGTTCTGATCGCCGATCCACTCGGCGTATTGCAAAGTGGTCCCTTGTCCCATCGATTGTTATAGACTCGTCAATTTCTTGGGATCAAGATGGTGGTCTAAGTCAAAAATGCCGACCTGGTCAGTGATGCGCCGACCTGTTTAGCGGTCCGCCGACTGACCTTTTTCTACCCAATCTGTCTTTTTCACCACTTTCCTCATTGAAACCTGCACCAATAACACACCATTATTTGTAAAAGCAAATTTAAGCATTTAAAACCTTTGGTTGCCTCTCAAGAAGCATCTTATTTAACGTCGTGGCTCGACGTGAGCTACCAGTCAAACTTCATCTTTAGGGTTAGACCTTGTGTCACTAGGTAACCCGCCTTTACTGCTTGGGTAGAGATGAGATAGTGCGCGGTCCAAGAGGTTTTCAATCAACTTGATTGATCTTGAGTGGGAGCCACTCATCTGATTCAGTACCTCCACACTTGCCTTCATTACCTCTAGCATTCTATATTGTTCATGAAGTTTTTGGAGAATGATTAATAGCGTATCCTCGATACGTTTATTTTCATTGCTCCTAGACCTTCCTTGATCAAATGGAGGTATGTGCCCCCTTTGGCTTTTGCACTGGTTTTCCACCTTTGAGATCTTAGTGGCTAAGTAGCCAGTCAACTAACTTTAAGTCACCCTCGACTTCTTGGTTTGTCCTAGCTGACTTGCCACCACTTTCCTTAGCCATTTTCAGGGTGTCAACATACAACAACTTAGAGAAAAACAAAATTAAAAAGTAAGTTTAGTAAACTACAACTAAGAAGAACAAAAATTCTACTAATCTAAAAATTCTCAAGTAACACCACTCCCCGGCAGAGGCGTCATTTTGATGTTTCCATTTCGTATCAACGACACAACTTCCAGTACGAGTGTCTACGAATAGTGCAATAGTATAGTAACCCAACCAAGGGTTGGGGTCGTGTCCCAAGGTAGTGGTTTTGAGAATTAATAGAAAAATAAAATTTAGTTCTAACTAGTCGTAGCTAAAGACATTAACGATTAAAAACATTGTAAATTAAAGAGGGGGACACAAAAGTGTCAAATATCAATTTGGGGGTTTTGTCACAAGTATAGCAAAAACAACAAAAATAACAAAGAAATCAAATATAGGGAAGAGTTCTTGGAGTGTGACCGCAATACAAGTTGCGATAAATAGTTGAGTACAAGCTTTCGATAGGAAATTTGCAAGATAATAGTGACTACGCTAAGCTTTAGATGGAAATAAGTTCCCTCCCGGACAACCTACCCCGTTTCAAATGCGTTCCTCTCGGACACCCATTTGCCGCATGAAAACCAACCAACGCCTTACCCCACTCAATCTCTTGAGCTGAGTGTTAGGATATGGGACTAGGGCTCACCCTCTCGGGATGAACCTCATGTCGACCCACTCCTTAGGTCATCAGTCTAGTTGTCTTGGTTTCACGACCTCCCTCTCGAGCAAGCCGAAAACACATGGGTGGCTTTGCATTTGCAACTACAAACCCATTAAATTAAGCCACAACCACTAGGTGAAATCACCATTAAAATACATCTAACCTATCAGCAAGCAAGACCCAACAATAATATCAACACATATTTGCTAGATCACACCCCAAGAATGGGGGTTTTTAGCCACACATCAATAGATAGAAATTTATACCTTCAATGATGTTGAAATCAAATGGGTATAGAGAAATAAGTCTTGATTTAAGCAAAGAAAGAAGAATCCAAGAGACCCACTTCCAAATTGGAAGAGATGAAACCATTTTCTTCTTCAAATCTTCAAACCCTTACAAACTTGAGAGTAAAATAAAAGTATTGAATAAAAATATGATACTAAAAATTCTTTCTAAAATCTGATAAAAAATGATACTAAAATCTAATAATAAACTATAACTCTCAACGAGTATTTATAGTTTTCAAAAATCTGTGTTGCAGTGAATAACTCGGCAACATTAGTCAGAATCGCCGATCAATTTGGCGTTTTCCCTTTGGTGTAGTTCATTTCCGTCTTGCACCATTCTTCGGCATCGTCATGCTCTGGGTCATTGGGAGACATAGTACTTCTTTGCGGACCTTCTTGGCAATGCACCGACTGCTCTTTTTTTCCGCCAACTTGATCCTTTTCTTCAGGGCTCAGCACACTGGAACAAAAGGCGAAGTGAGACCCTTCGGCGATTTGCCAAGGGAACTCGGCGATCCTCAGGCCTTCATTTTCTTATTCTTTTCAGCCTTTTCGTTCCTTTTTGCGAAGTAGTGTCCATACATTTTTTCAAACTTTAAATACCTGAAACTTAAAGGTTTTCATCAGATATTGAGATAATATAAGCATTTGAGGACACAATTTCTATTAAAATATATCCCTAAATAAGTCTAATTTGTTGACTCATCAAGCCTTGAGCTCCAATTTTGGAGCTTCTTCCACATACGGTTTTGCAGGTGGACTTCATATCTAGCTCCAATCATTTTGGTTTGAAACGGAATTTGAACCTATAAAGTGCGACAACTAATTCATCATAGTCTTCAATACCATCACCCTCAAAATTCATCATTACGGTTGCCAGTGCATCAACATCCAACCTCTCTTTAATAAACACTTCATATCTCGCTCCACAATATGATTCACCACTGATACTGACTTGAGATCACTTTTCTGCTTCATAGACCTACAGATATTAAAAGTTACCTCCTCATTATTTAATCGGAACTTCATCTACCATCTCTACATGTCGACTAAAGCACACCAGTAGCAAGGAATGGTCACCCTAGGATGATGGGAACCTCAAAATCAACCTCACAATCAAGTATCACAAAATCCGCTAAAAAAATAAACGACTCCACTTTTACAAAGACATCTTGGAGAACACCTATGGGCTTCTTCACAGTTTTATCGTCCATGAGTAGTCGCATTGCAGTCAGTTTTGGATCTCCTAAACCCAACTTCTTGTAGATAGATAATGACATCAGATTAATGTTGGCATCCAAATCACACAACGCCTTCACAAAATGAAACATCCCAATGGTACAATGAATAGTGAAAGCTCCAGGATCCTTTTTCTTTTGCACTAATGACCACGTAGCAATAGCACTATAATGTTGTAACCTTGCATCATCTTCAAAACTGACAACCCTCTTTTTGGTCACCAAATCCTTCATAAATTGTGCATACCCAGACATTTGCTCCAAAGCTTCTATCAACGGAACATTGATGGAAAGTTGTTTCAATATAGTTATGAACCTGCGGTATTTTCCTTCTTCAGTCTTCTTCACAAATATCTGTGGGAATGGAGGTGGAGGTCTAGGCATAGGAATAACTTTTTGGGTCTCCACCGCTTCCTTCTCTACAATATTTTTAAACTCTCTAGTAACCTCAATCTCATCTTCATCCCTCTCTACAAAAAATTCAAGCTGAGACGACATAAGGGATCAATGGTCTATTTACCTCCTCGAGTAGTGACTGCCATACAATGCCCATCATTCTTTGGATTTTGCATGGTGTTCCTAGGAAGTGTGCCAGGTTGACGTGGGTTCACAGTAGTGGACAACTGACTAAACTGCTGCTCAAGTTGCTTGATCGACACTACATGGGCATCAACTTTTTGACCGATTCCAGACAAGTGATTTTACATCTCTTTCACATTATGATCAGTCGCATCAAACCTCTTCATCATCTTCTGCATCATATCCTCAATGTGTGACCTACTACGCCCAGTTTCTCTATTACCAGATTCCCTATTCCTAGGTGGAAGATAAGGCACAACTCTCTCATTTATTTTACCGTAGTTGTTCTGGTTGTAGTTGTTATCACGATTCTAGTTCCCATCCCGAACATAGTTTCCCTCTCAATTGTAGTTTCCATAGTTCCAAACTTGGTTTCCTTGATATTGGCACCAATTATCCGTGTTGGAACCTTGGGCATTAGCTCGGAAACCTCCTGTCTGATCATTCATCAAATACGCATCCTCCTCATAGTAGCATTCCTCAACTGGTGGTGGTGGAGTTCTAGTTAGGTAATTTACCGCATTAACATTTTTTACACTACTGTTCACATGCTTTAAAACCAACCCATTTTATGTCCTCATTTGAGCCATCTCCTCACAAATGTCATCATTAGATTGACTAGGTACTGATGATTTTACGATTTGGACTCATTTAGGGCTTTATTTTAATAGATTTAGTATCCTCAAATGGATATTTTGTCTCAATAACCGATGTAAATCCTTGAACTTCAGGTATTTGGACTTAGGGACAAAGCATGGACACTATTGTGCAAAAAGGAACTAGGCAGATGAAATAATGAAGAAAAGAAGGCCTGAGGATCGCCTAAACCATTGGGCGAGTCACCAAATGGCCTTAGTCTCGCCTAATGTTCTAGTGTGCCAAGCCCTGAAGGAGAAAATCAAGTCAGCGATAAAAATGAGCAGTCAGTGAGTCACCAAACTGTTCCGTGATGCAGTACATTATTGCCCAAAGTTAGAGGACCTCAGGAATGCTGAAGGCAAAATCAGAACGGTGATACAAATGACCAAAGGGAAGATCGTTGAATCAATCGACGATCCCGACTTACTGCGTCTAGTGATCATTCACAACACACTTTTTGACAACTATAAATACTTGTTTGAATTTTTAGTTTAGTATCAGTTTTACAATTCCGAAACCAGTTTTTAGAGTAATTCAGTTTTAGAACTTGGGTTTTGGAGACAATTTTTCCTTAGCTTTGAAGATTTGAAGATTTCCATTTCTAAGAAATTGGAAGTGGGTATTGAAGATTCTTCATCTTAGACATTTGTAAAGACAATATTAATGGTACCCAGTTGATGGAAACACATTTCGGTATCGATTTCTATCTTTTTACTATGTTAGATAAAACCCCAATTCTTGGGGTGTGATTATATGATTATGTGTTGAATTAACTGCTGGGTATTGCTAATTGATTGTTTATTCGCTATTTAAATGTGATTTCGTTCAGTAATTGTGGTTGAATTTAATGGGATGTAGTTGCAAATACAACCTTAACTTCGTGTTTTTATCTTGCTTGAGAGAGAGGTTTTAAAAGAAAAATTATTGAATCAATGGTCTATGGGTATTGAGTTGGCCTGGGTTCAGCTCCAGAGAGTGAATCCTAAACCCTTTTCCACACATTCAGCTCGAGAGAATGAATGGACTAAAGTGAAGGTTGAGCTTCATTACGGTTTCTTGGTGTTCGAGAGAAACCAATTCGATCCGGGGTAAATTGTTCGAGAGAAAGTTTACCCCCACTAAAGTCTAGGTTATTCACTAATTTGCAGCGATTTACTATTAATTGCAATTACCCGGTTGTTTACCTTAGCCCATAATCCTATCACATCCAAAGAATCTCGTCTTCATATTTGTACTTTCGTGTTAATTCTTGTTTTTAGTTGCTAATTGACAAAAAAAAACCCTTTTGATACTTGACACTTGTGTCACCCTTTAATTCATCATGTTTTTATTTATAAATATTTATAGCTATGATTGACTTGAGCATATTTATGCTTTTATATTGATTCTTGAGTACAAACCACTCCCTTGGGACTCAACCCCAACTCACTAGTTGGGTTATATTACTACTCACGATCGTTGGCACTTGAACTGGAAGTAGTGTCCTTATACGTGAAATCAAAATGGTGCTGCTGCCGGGGAGTTGTGTTACTTGAGAATTTTTAGTTAAGTTGAATTTTGTTCTTGTTAGTCATTGTGAAACTTACTTAATTTTTAGTTTTGTTTTGTGTGTTAAAACAGAAAGTATGAGCATGAAGGGAAGCAATGGCAGCCAAGTAGGCCATTAAGATGACATCGGAAACCTCAACGATGTCAACAAGCCTCATGCTAATGGCCCCCATCTCATGGGAGGTATTAGTGCCATTCACTTGCCTTCGGCAGAAGGGAATGCGGTGTTCCACATCACGAGTACTATGTTGCAAATCTTGCAACTAAAAGGGCTTTTCAGTGGTTTGGCTCATGAGAATCCCCATGAGCACATTAGAAACTTCGTGGATGTATGTAGACCATTCTCCTTTAAGAATATCTCCCAAGAAGCGGTTTGGTTGAGGTTTTTCCAATTTTCTTTGATGGGAGAAGTGTGCAAGTGGCTGGCTGAATTGCCACGTGAGTCAATCACTTCGTAGGAGGAGTTGGTTACCGCATTATTCGTGTGATTTTTCCCTCCGTCGAAGATGATGACTCTTCGGGACAACATTCAGAGCTTCAAGAGTCTAGAAGGCGAGCCAATTCATGAAATTTCGTTGCGATTCAAAAAGTTGGTGCTTCAATGCCCAACCCATGTCTTGCCTAATAACGTGTTGCTACAGTAATTTTATCAGAGTCTTGACTTGATAAATAAGGGTGTTGCTGACAAACTTTCTTTGGGAGATTTGATGCAGCAACCTTATGTGATAGCGTCTCAGCTCTAGGATGGCATGACTACCATAAACAGGGCATGGTATACCTATAAAGACCAGGTCCCCTCTTTCACGTTCAAGTTGACTAAGGACAAATGGAACGGACAAAGAGAGGGACCAGAACATGGCTAAGATCATGACACAACTTGACATTTTATCTAAAATGTCCTGGGAGCTGGTGCTCGAAGTGTAAATGTCGTGGGTGTCGAGTGTGCTAATCCGGATGAGTCAAAGTTTGAGTTCATGTATAATGAAGAGGTAAATTTCCTAGCCAACCAAGGGAGTGGTTATCGTTCAAACCACATGAGGCAGGGTGGTAACCAAAGTTTGAGTAGGGTTGATGGTTGGAAAGATCGAGATCATGAATGGAGCGACCGTAATCCAAATTGGAAGGATGGGGAGAAGGATAGGTATGTTCCTCCCCACGAGACCCAAAAGCCAAAGGATTCGAAAGGTGGTCGGTGTGAGGATATGGTTTCTCGTATCCTCCACAAAGTTGAGGGGTTAGACAAGATCTTGAAAGTGATGAAAGAAGATGCGTCGACCCTTAGCCAGACCGTGACCTCCCATTCAGTATCGATCAAGTTGTTGGAGACCCAAATGGGTCATATCTCATCTCATTTGAACCAGAGACAGTAAGGGGGTTTGCCTAGTGATATTATTGATAACCCCAAGAATGAAGTTTAAGTGTGGACTTGCGTCGTGTTGCGACATTAACTAAGGTGTTGCTTGGGAGGCAATCCAAGACCCCTTATTGCTTTCATTTTTGTTTTGGTAAATAATGGTGTGTTGAATGTGCAGGACAATGGGTGGGATGTTTTGAAAATGCAGAGTGGCGAGCTAAAGGTCCAGTCGGCGTATTGCTAAAGAGGTCGTTGACCCCGAACCAGACCGCCGTTTGACTCAAGAAATTTTACATTGTAGTCTGTAAAACTCGGTGAGCCTAGGAAATTATTGGAGAGTCGCCAACCAGGTCGGCGATCGCTATCGCTACCACCGTTTGGACCCCCAAATCAACTGAGGGCCCTGTAAAACTTAGCTAGGTAAGTAATCATTTGGAGTTTCACCGAGTGGGTCAGCGAGAATGACTAAAGTCGTCGAATGGGCTAGGACTGGATGGTTTTTATAAGGCCCAAGGTTTAAATTTTCAAACTCTTCACTTTCCCTCACTTTAAATCTTCACAAACTCACACATGCACCTTAGTTTATATATTGTCACATTTCGAGAAGTATTTTAGCTATTGATTGGTTCTCGGAGTTGGATTACATTACCGCCTAGCATTTCAATCTTATCTTAATCGGCATAAATTGTTGGTTTTCCAAACCCCGAGTTCATTTTTATCAAAATTGTACTCATTTGCAATATTATTATCTTGATTATCGTGTACTGGGCCTCTCTGATAAGGTTAGAATGATTAAATTCCTAATTTGAATTATTAATCTTGCCCGTTATGCTCATAGTGTCGATTGCCCGTGTTTTTGTGCTTTGAAATTGGTTAAATTTTGTGGGGTTGTTCTTGCATGTTGTTTAGTTTAGTTGGGTGAAGTCTGAGTAGCCTGTATTTGTGCCAAGAGACATAATTTGCCCAATGATAGAGTGGGTGACGTCCTTCTTAAGGGAAAACATCATCAATTTGCCAAATTTTGCAACACTGGGAGAACTCTTAGTGTCTCGGAGTGATGGGTGTTATGGGTCTTACTTTAATTTTACTAGTGAATGCTTTGATTTTGTTTTCGGGGGTTGTGGGGTTGAATTCGAGAAGATGGGGTTAAAAGTAGGCACGTTGGGTCGAGCTCGCTGTACCACTCGACAGTCCACTGAAAGTCCCCATCTCGCCTTTAATTTCATGCTAAAATTGATTTTGGGCTCTGTAACTTTCAGCGAGAAGACCGAGGTCATCGAACGCACTCGGCGACTCACCAAAAGTCTTCTTGATCGCCCTTTGTTTGCACCCCTTTAGCTTAATTTGCACTGTAACCTTTGGCGGGCTTACTCTTCCCATTGCTGACATGCTGAGATTTTTGAGCTAATCCTTTCGGCAAGCCCGATCTAGGTTGTCAAAAAGATTCGGCGTCTCGCTTACCGATTCGGTGAGTCTGTCTGGAACTGATTTTCTGTGATCTTGTTTAAATATTTTCTAACTTTTTCTCGATGCTTCGCAGACATGGCTAGACCAAAAGTCATTGGGAGAAACATGCCACCCCGAAAGATAAGAGGACAAAATTTCAAAATAAATAAAGGGAGGTCAAACCCTTCCAAGAAGGGAAGACAAGAACCTCCACATGAAAACAAAGGCAAGGGAAAGAGGCCCATTTCTGACAGGGAGACTACTCCCCGAGGCTCCTCTATTCCTTCATGGTCTCGGGGATTCTATGCAGCTGTGCAGAACTTTTTGACGGATACACCCATGGCAGCTTCTGATGGGTCAGGTACTGTTGTTATTTCTGAGGAGACCCCGAGCACTGATGCCCAAGTTCAGATTGATGCACCGAGCAATGATGCCCAAACAGATGGAGCGACTGCATACACATGATTCCCTCTGTACCCACCTCTCTGTATTATCTTGATTTTGACTTTTGGATAATTTTGTTTGCATTTGAGGACAAATGCTTTTATTTTTGGTGGGGTGAGGCCCACCTTTTGTGTTACCCTTTTTGTGAATATTAATGTTTTGTTTATATATTTGGGTTTTGAGCTAAATTTGTGTTATACACTACTTTTTGTGGAAGGTTTGATCTTGTGGCTCCGTGTTTTTAATTATAAATGATTTTTTACCCTTCCAAAAAAAAATTGTCACCTCTTGTTTTTATTGAATGTGACTGTTCTTGTGCAAATTTGAGTATCTATTTTGATCAATGCCGATGACTTGAATAGTGCTTATAATCAAACAAACATGAATCTGCGGCTACAGTGAGGACAAATGAAATTGCATAATCAATATGTGAACTCTTTGCATCTCGTTGTGACTAGCCAAGTACCAGATTGAGTCTCTTGTGATGAACTTTGCACACTAGCGAAAGTGTGGAGTCTTGTTTTGGCATTGGTGTCCATGCCTTGTGTGATGAGCTTACCGTGAACCATGTATGATGTCATCAAGAATTTTCCCCGTTAGTCCGGTTAACTAAGTTAGGCAATTTCTTGAGATGATTTTAGGCAACTTTAAAGAGTGAAAACCAATTTGAGATTATACCTCTTTTTGTGGCCTACCTTGTGAGTGTGTGAACTCATATTGAATACACATTGAGCCTAAACCTTTTCTTGGAAGAAACTTAATGACACTATGACCTTTCTTTATCTATTACCCATAATCCTTATGAAGTTGTGGTTTGTTTGAATAGCCAACTTAGGCCAAAAGCCTAATTTGGGGGTGTGGTGAAAAGAGAAGGTAAATCAAGAAGTGCAAGAAAGTCCCCTTTTGACCCATGGTTTTGAGAAAAATGGAACCCCTCCATACAAAAAAAAAGAGAAAGAGAAAAAGATGAAAGGATTGAAAAAGAGAAAGAAATAGTTGTGGAATAATGTTGTGAAAATACAAAGAAAATGGGGTTTCCAACAATCCATGGAAGATGAGAGCACTAATGAAAATGATGAAGAAAAGGAAAGCAAGTGTTATTCACACCACATTTCATGAGGATAGAAGTCACTAAGCCTAAATGTCCATACCTTTGCACTTAGCCCCATTACAAGCCTTGAAAAGACCTTTCTGATCTTGAATGAGCTGAACAAAAAGTCGATTGGAAAATAAGGGCAAACCTATGGGTGAAAATCATACATTGTGTTCATCTTTGTGAGTGTCAGAGTTGCATTTGATTTTGGAACTTTAAATTTTTGAATAATTGTGTGAGAATATGGAATCATTCTTTGTGTCAGGGAATTTCATCTCCTTTGTTGAGCTTGAACTTTAATTTGAAGCAAGTTATGTGAGCTTGAGATTCTTTGGTAATGGTGAGTCACAACTTGAATATTTGAGT
>JAJOOO010018004.1:0-12632 GCA_029582685.1 Solanum piurae
TTGTGAATGAAGCATGAATGAAGTTTCTATGATTATGATAATGATGATGTGTTGATTTAAAGTCTATTCTCAATTATACACTTATGAATGATAATGACATGTTGTGAAAGGTTTTCTCATAATATGGGGATTCTTAGGTTGAAAGGCTATTCTCACCTATTGAATCTAGGAGCTATTTTATGAATGATGTTGGTTTGAGTGTTGATACATTATTCCATATAAATGAACTCAAGTAATGAAATGATAAGTACTCCATGGGGAATAATGCTAAGCACCGAGTGGATATTGATTGAGATGGAAGCCCTCACGTGATTTAAGGCGGGGTTTCTAGTAGAAATCTCTTGAGATGGATACCCATACGTGAGTTAAGGCGGGGTATCTAGTAGCAATCTCATTGTCCCATAACTATGTGCCCTCATAGGTCTTTAGCTAGTGGATCCACCTAAGCTAAGTTAATGGTTCTACCTTAGGCGAGTAGGACACCCTTTTCAGTGTGGGTAACACCAGATTTCATGATTTGCTCACATGGTCTATATCGGTTAAGGCTTACCCCCACAATGAATGATTATGAACTATTGCTTCTCAAGAATGCACTACTTAGTGTGGGTGGGGGTATGGGATTTTATCCATGCATTGCATAAGTAGGCTTTGAGAGTAGTTATGGTGTGTTCTTTCTATGTTATGATGGTTTATGAAATGAAGTATGCTTAATGTGGATTATTGCTAGGAGTTTCTTTCCTTGATATGACTTAGTAAATGTGAAGGTTTCCTTGTCTATGAGTATTAACTAAAGATGATATCAAAGAATGGTATGTATGATTATGGTGGCCAAGAAGTGGTACTTAGTATAGATAGGATTATGGGATCTTATGTATGCATTGCACAAGTATAACTTAAGGTTACTTATGAGATTGTTCTATTATGCTATGATAATCTATATGTTGAATATGCTTATGACTTATGCTTTTACACTATTGTGCATGATGATTCTCAAACTTCCCATATAGCATGGCTTTCAACTAAAATGTCCATTTTAGCATGTTTTCAAGGTTTTTATGCATGGCTATCATACTTAGTGAAATTTTTGTACTAACCCATATTTTCCTACATTTTTGTACAAGTGTAGGGTCAGGTTCCTAAGGCGATATTCTTTTGGTTCAAGCTTGGATCGACTAATCTCCTTGCTAGTTGGTGAATCCTCAAGATTCGAGGACGTATGAGTCATTTGTAGTTCCCTTCTAGTTATTTCATTATAGAACTATGTTGAAAAGGTTGTGTCCCTATTTTCATTCAAGTATTGTAATATATGGCTATAACGAGACAAGTCTAGACTTTCGCTTGCTTTTATAAATGACTTCGATTGTATGGATAAAGTTTTAAAACTTTTGCATCATTTCTTTTATCTTATGTTATGATAGGCTAAGGGGTTTGTATGAGACCTTTCGGGGTTGAGTACACCTTGTTACATCTAGGGGGTACCCTTGGGTCGTGACAAGACGGAATTTGGATTTTACTTTGCTGCCTAGCTTTACAAATCTCATTTCGGCATAAAAGGTTGGTTTTTCCAAACCCCGTACTCGAATTATGGTTGAACTCAAATGAAATCGGTAAATTGTTGTTGAAAATTGTTGGGTAATCATTTTTTAATTGTTGGAATGCCCAAAATGAATTGAATTCGTGTTTATTTGCTTGTAAATGAATGATTTCTGTGCCTTTGTTTGTTGAAGTCATGTTTAAATTATTGGGTTGTGCTAAATGTGTGTTGGATCTAGCGGGGTGAAGCCTGAGTAACCTCGAACTGTGCTAAATTTTGTATTTTTCCCAATGATAGAGTGGTTGATGTCATTCTTAAGGGCAAAAGACGTCAAATGGCCTATTTTGGCCAAATCGGGGGAAGTCTGAGTACCTCGAGGGCATGCGTGGTATAAGTCTTACTTTAATTTCATAGTGTATGTGTTTAATTTTGATTTCGTGGGCTGCAAATTGGATTTTGAAGAATGGGGTTGAAAACTGGCACGTTGAGCCGTTTGGCGAGCTGGGTCAAGCTCACAGAATGGTTCGGCGATTCGCCTAAGTCACCCTAGATCACCTTTAATTTCTCTAATTGTTGAGTTCGTGTGATGTAACTTTTGGTGATACGCATGTGCTCGCCGAGTTCACTCGATGACTCACCAAAAGTAATTCTTGATCGCCCTTCTGCACCCCTAATTCGTTAAAATACACTGTAACTTTCAGCGGACTACTTCTAGTTCGTCGATTGGTGTTGGCGATTCGCCGAAAGGCCTTGGACATCGCCCACCAGCTTTGAATTTTTGAAATTTTTGTGCTGGAACTTTCGGCGAGCCTACTTGGCTAGCCAAAGTGATTCGGCGACTCACCGAATGGTTCGACAACTCGCCGAACGGTTCGGCGAGTTTTTTTGCAGCTTTTTTTCTGCACTTTTCTAAAAAAATTCTAACGTCTTTCTATATTGTTGCAGGAATGGCTAGACCCAAAGTGTCTGGAAGAGACATGTCACCCCAAAAGAGGGCACGTGGAATGGTTATAAATGAGGATGCAACTCCATCCCAAGCAAAGGCAACAAAGTTGCCCCAGAAGGGAGGCAAGGGCAAGGGAAAAGAGCCCGTAATTATGCCTCTGAAGGAGGCTAGCACAGGCAGTGAGGGTGTTTATGAAACTCACCTCACCACCTTTGAGAGTGAGGGTGAGTCAAGGGGGACTCTCAGGCTTCAATCTCTGAGCCTGAGGATGATAAGTTATTATAGGCCCAACACTCAGAGCTCCGCTCCAATCTCGCCATGATCTGTCTAGAATTCCAGAGCCGACCCCTTCAACTTCAACTCCAGTGCCTCCTCCGGCACAAACGGTGGTCCCAGCCCCACCAGTTCAGGGTCCTCTTCCTCCACCACTAAATAGACTTAAGGCCGAGGGAGTAAGGACCATTCTTGAAGAGAAGAGATTGTCTACCAATGGCGTGGTGGACAGGTTTCCTAAAGTGTGGAACATTATCAAGTTCCACAAATTTGAAATTTTCACCAAACCCAAAGGCCCCTACATTCCCAATTGGATCTGGGAGTTTTATTCAACCTATGGTGAGCTAGTCCCTAAGGGGAAGAAGAAGGCCAGCATTTTCAAGCCGGTTGATTCTGTCACAGTCTGAGGTAAGAAAGTGAAGTACGACAGTTCTGACATCCATGTTGTTCTGGGGTGCACTTATAATTTCATGCACCAATACATCGATCTGATATAGAAGAACACATTGGAGGACCAAAAGGGTTGGTTGGCATCCCTTATATCTGATGCCATTATGAGGTGGATAGCGGCAGGAGCACAAATTGAGAAGAAGGGCTTGAACGTGGATGCGAAATACTGGTTCGGGTTCATCAGCAACACTATCATGCCATCTCAAAATGAATCTATCTTTCAAAACCCGAAGGCAGCATGCTTAGGGTCTATCATTTCTCAGCAGAAGCTGAATCTGGGACTGTTGATTGAGCAGGAGATGGCCATGAGGGCCAAGTAGAGACATACATCACTTCTATTTCCAGTGTTGATCACCAAATTATGCAGATGAGCTTGTGTTCCTCAAGATTAGAAGATGAATACGGAGGTGACACCTACCTCCTCTACTAACATCTAGTGTATTAAGGCCGAGTACCAGAAGGGTGAGGTCTATATGAGGAGATCAACCCCGGTGGAAGCATTCTCGGAGGTCGATACTGACACGTTACCTACAGAGGTAGTATTTTCTACTCAGGCCACCAGGCCCTCAGGTACTACGAGCTCTACCCCTTCTGAGTACAGAGTTGTTCTACTGCACCCTTTCCCCCTAGATCTGATGTTTCTGATACTACTACTGCTCCTAGGCCTCCGATCACCCATGCAATGTTGTTCAAGATGAGGCATCTAGCCCAGTTTGCTGATAGGCGTGCCTCACGGCTAGAAGCTGTGCTTCCTAGTATAATCAAAAGAGCCATTGATGCTGCATTGACACCTCTCTGAGCTTTGATCGATGCCTTTGCTGTGAGAGCTGAGGTGTGTGAGAGAGGATGGGGAGTTGATACTGAGGTGACGACCTTGAAGTTGATCTTGAGGGACTTCGTAAGGATGTGGACGAGCTAAAGTCCACAGACCTCTCCATGTTCTTTGGTACCGTGGACATACCAGATGTCCCCAACTCAGATATTACAGCATGTTCAGATGTGCCTCCGGATACCACTGGTGATGAGGTTAGAGCTGATGACATTGGTGCTGCTTCTGAGGCTAAGATGGACGAGGAGCAGCTTGGTGATCGAGAGGAGGCTGCTTATGAGGACCTGGTCGACTTGGAGGGTGCCATGTACGAGACTGCCAGACAGGCCTCTTTGAGAGATACTTCCATGGTGGGCTCTAGTGGAGCCAAATATGATGTGGCACCGAGCACTGATGCCCAAATAGAAGGAGCAGTGGATATGCAGACTTCACCCCAGGCGGGATGATTTACTTACCTCTTTCTTTGTCATTTTTTGACTATTTCTATTTTTAGTTGCATTTGAGGACAACCGCATTTTTTGTTGGTAAGGTGATGTATTTCCATACATACCTCTTTTGTGGGTTGTTTTGTTGTGAATATTATGCTTTTATGATATGAATAGTGGATCTTAATGGTTTATATATATTTATCTTGGTTGTGGTATTGTGGTTGTTCTTAGCTTGTGGCCCATTGTTTTGATGTGAAAGAGGTTTGAACCTATTTTAAAAAATTTGCCACCTCTTGTGTGTGATTGTGGATGTTCTTGTTCAAATTTGAGTGTCGGTTGTTATCAATACCAATGACTTTAATAGTGCTCTTAATTGAACAAGATGAATGTGCGGCTACGATGAGGCAAATGAAGTTACATAGGCAATATGTGAACTTTGAGCATCTTGTTGTGACTAGCCGATTGTCAATGAAGTCTATTGTGATGAACATTGCACGCTAGCTAGAAAGTGTGGAGTCTTGTTTAATAATTGTATCAGTGCCTTGTGTGGAGAGGTTGACTTGAACATTGTGTGATGACACCTAAAATTTTCCCTGTTGGTCCGATTGATAGAGTGATGCGAACAATTCAAATGATCTTAGGCAAATATTTTGAAGAGTGAGCCAATTTGACATTATACCTCTTTGTGGCCAACCTTGTGAGATGTGTGAACCTTGTTTGGCACCTTTTGATCCTACTCTTTTCTTGGAAGAAACTTGAACAACTTTGACCTCTTTGACACATCACCTATAACCTTCATGAAGTTTTGGTTTGTGTGAATAGCCAAATTAGGCCAAAAGCCTAAGTTGGGGTGTGGTGAAAAAGAAGGAAAGCAAGAAGTGTAAGAAAAGTCCCCTTCCTTATGGACTGTGTTGAAAAATATGGAACCCCTCCATGTAAAAACAAAGGGAAGAAAAAGACTTAAAAGGAGAAAAAATTGTGAAATAAAGTTGTGAAAATAGTAAAAGAAATGGGGTATCCGGTGATTTATGTCTAATTGAATAATGGGGTAAATTATAATCATGTTTGAATGTGAAAGAGAAAGAGAAATTTATTTTCAGGACACACTTCATGAAGGTAGAAGCCACTAAAGCCTAAATGACCATACCTTGACACTCAGCCCCATTACAAGCCTTGAAAAGACCTTTGTGATCTTGAGTTAGCTGAAACGAATGTTGATTGGAAAATAAGGGCAAGCCTATGGGTGAAGTCATGCATGTGTTCATCTATTGAGTATGAGAGTTGTATGTGATTCCAAAATCTTTACTTGATGAATTTTTTTGTGTAAATGTGGAATCATCTTTGTTGTGAGGGCATTTGAATACCTTTGATGAGCTTGAACTTGCATTGAGGCAAGCATTATGAGCTTGAGTATAATTGATGATGGTGAGTAACAATTTAAAACTTTGAGTGCACAATTGATCATTATATGAGTAGTTTGGACCTTGTTTGTGTGCATTTATGTTGAGTCTTATGCAGCACTGTTTGTAGACATCCTTGTTGAACTGGTTGATCTTGAGTTTTACTTGAGGACAAGCAAAAGTTTAAGTTGGGGGTGTTGATGAGTCCGAGATTTCGACTTATTTGGGCTTTGTTTTGATAGCATAAGTATCCTCAAATGCCTAAATTATGCTCTAAACTGATGTTAAAGTGTTGATTTGTAACATTATAGGGTAATTATCAAGGCAAAGACATTATCGGAACAAAGAGGAACTAACAAGCTGAAGAAGTAAAGGAAAAGAAATCCTGGTGATCAGCAAGACCACTCGACGAACTGCCGAGTGGCTCTTCAGCCCGCCTAAAGTTCCAGTGTGCTAGCCCTGGGAAAAAAACCAAGTTGGCAACAGAAATGGGCAATCGGCGGATCGCCGGTCGGTTTAGCGATAGCAACTGGGATCGCCCAAAGTTACAGGACTTGAAATGCTGAAGATAAGTGCCAAATGATGATGAAGGAGAACCAAGGGCGCATCGCCAAACCACTCGGCAAGGCGCAACTTATACCGCCGAGTGGACTTTCAGGCCAATGTCCAGGCAACTATAAATTGGATTTTTAAAAGAATTTGAAGGAGTTCCCAAACAGTTCTGATTTCCAAGTTTAGAATTAGACTTTTCTTTGAAATTTTCCAGTTTTTATTGTAACTTTGAGGATTCGGAATTGGGTTTTTGAATTTAATGATTTTAGAACATTGTAGAAGTTTGAAAACTATACCCAGCTGATGGCCAATCGAGTTGGTTATGGTTTTTACCTTTTTATGATGTCTAGCTAAAATCCTAATTCTTCGGGTGTGATCATGTGATTGTAGGCTGAATTAGCTTATGTGTATTGTTATTTACTAATTTTAATGCTTAATTGAAGTGGGTTTAATTGTTAGTTGTGTTATAACCTATGAATTGTAGTTGCTAATGCAATTCTAGTATAGAGTTCTGGGCTTGCTTGAAAAAGAAGTTTTAGAACCAAAGCTTTCGATTAATGCATGTAGTTATCGGGTTGATATGGGTTTGGCTTGAAAGAATAAACTCTAAATCTGATTCTACCCATCTAGCTCTAGAGAGTGGATGAATTAAGGTGTGGGTTGTTCTTATTTGCTTAGCTTGTTGATGTTCGAAAGAAATCGCTTGATTCGTGCTAGTTGTTCGAGAGAAAATTACCATCATTATAGTCTAAGCCTACACATTGATATTTAGTTGTTAGTTAGTGAATTCAATTACCCATATAGTGAAATTTGACTATAATCGATCACATCCCGAGAATCTCTCTCTACATTGTTATTTTCTCTGTTTTACTTGTGTTGTAGTTGATAGTTGTTCATCTAAACCCCCCATCTGACATTCGTTGTCACCCCTTTTTGATTTATTTATTTGTTTCCGATAATGTATATTCCTATAGCCAAATAGATCACGTTTACAACTTCATAACTGAAATTTAGACACGTACCAATCCATGTGGGTTCGACCCCAACTCTTTGTTGGGTTTTATACTGCTTAACGATTGTTTACACCTAGAATTGGATGAGATGTACTTGAAACGTTAACCAATGAGCTATGTGATGATACAACGCCTTGCCCACGCTGCCAGAACTTTCCTATACCTTACCGGTACGTAGGACTCCTCAACTAAGTGGATCCACTAAGCTATGCTTCAAAGCATTAAGGAATCGTCTAAAAAGTATGACCCTTTCTACCCATGTTGGATACATGGTTTATGGAGCCTTGAGTTATCTGAACGCTTCCCCATTTCGGTGCTCAATACTACTCCTAAAAATATACTTAGCTCATATGTTTAAAAACATAAATCTGTCTGTGGTTTGAGATTATTACTTAAAATATTTCTCTTAAAAGAGATGTAACTCAAACTGCTCAAAACTCTTTTGGAAATCTCCGTTCCCTTCTCATTTAAATATGAAAACATTTTTTCTTGGGAATACTTAGTTCCCATATATTCATTTTGAAAAAAATGAACTCAACTCTACTCTTTCTCAACTCAAGTGCTCAAGTCTTAAAATAAGTTTAGAAAAATTTGTAAAAGACTTCTCAAAATAAAGTTCATGCCGAATTATGGACGAGAACGACTCAATTCAAGGTTTTCAATAACCATACATAGAACTCAATACTCGAGACTCAACAACTCAGAACTCAAGAACTTCAATGGTAATACTCATTTAAGAATGCTCGACTCAGAGGGTTTATGCAGAATTATGGGCATGAACTACTCAACTCAAGGACTGAAAGATACTTTTCACCTCACTTATAGGGTTCATGCGGAATTATAGGCATGAACTACTCAACTCAAGGACTTCATGGGTAACTTGTAATAGTCCCATGATTAGGAATATAATCTCAAAAGGGTTAGGAGCTCAATACTTAAGATATAGAACTTGAAGATACTACTCCTCTCAAAGATGCTCAGTATTTGAAGTTCATGCTAAATTTGCGAGCATGAACGACTCAACTTGAGGGTCTACATAACAATATGGAACTCATGTATACAACTCTTCTCATTCTCATACTTATTTCCTCAAAACTCAGTTTAAAACTCAAGTGTTGGCTTTGAAAAACTTAAAGACATAAAGACACAATCAAAGTTGTCCCGTATTTGCATAAAGATACCTTAACTTTCAAAGTGTCCTATCACCCCACAAAACTATTTAATATCGTTGTAAATGGGCCATTTTGACCCATTTCCTCGTCTATGTAGTCGCGCGTGTTGCTCACTCCCAATGATAGAATTCAACCCGACCCGACCCTGTTCTGAGAAGAAAGTCATTTTTCCTTTTCTTTTCTTATTTCTCAACTTTCCTTTTCCTTTTCTTCTTCTAAATTTAAGATTTTGGTAGTAGTTCCTTATTGCATTTACAAATTGATGGGTCGGGTTTTGTTTCCCGAACATGTTTTGTTGTTGGTGAACAAAAATTCAGAAGAAATTAAACCATAAAAAACTTTAAATTAACGTTTTATACTGAAAATTAAAATATAAAACGAATTCCTACCTTATTTTCTTGGGGAAGATGATGAAGTCGTCAAACAGAGAGAACCAACGTTGATCTTGCTATGGAAAAAAACCATGAAATCGAAAAATTAGGGCTATCAACGGCTATTTTTGGTTTAAAATTGGGGAAGATGACATAAATTGATTAAATAATTAATAATAAAGAAAGAAAATGACACGTGGCACTTTTAAATTGGTCCATGGCAGTGAAAACACGGAATGACGCGCCTCATGGGCGTGGTAACAATCCAGACGAGGAAATGGGTCAAAATGGCCAATTTACAACGATATTAAATAGTTTTGTGGGGTGATAGGACACTTTGAAAGTTAAGGTGTCTTTATGCAAATACGGGACAACTTTGATTGTGTCTTTATGTCTATTATTTATAACTCAAAATAGGGTTCATGCTGAAATATAGACATGAACAAATCAAATCAAGGATCTCAATAACAATTGGGAAACTCAATAATTAGGAATAGAATTTTTAAAATAAACATGAACTCAAGAACTCAAATTCAACTTATCTCAAGAATACTCAAATCTAGGGGTAGAATCCTAAATTTCTCTTTTAGTGATTTGAAAGTAGATGTAGGGAGTGAAGACGAACTATTCCAACACTATGCTAGCCTTACATACCTGGAAGAGCAAGGTTCGTGAAGAATCTTGAAGAAGAACTTGATTAAGAAACCTTGAAACCTTAGCTTGAAGGTAAACGATCAATAAAACCTTTCATTAGATTCTTGAATAAGTTTCCTCAAATCTCTATGGCCAAGAATTATGATTTTCATTAGTGATTCATAATTGAATGGAGGAATTTGAGTTGAAAAAGATGGAATTCTTGGAGAAAGACTTACCTTGAAGAAGAATCTTGAAAAAGATCGAAAGAATCTTGAATAGAGTCTTCTACTTTGATTTTTTTTAGCGTTTTGCCCTAGGGTTTGAGAGAGAAGAGAATGATGGATTAAAAGATAAAAATCTGATTGTTTTGAGCCTTTTATTAGTCAAGAAATTCGTTTAGGGTTTTCTTGGAGGTAAAGAGACAAAAACGACCCTTTTTAATGTTTTCGTGTCGACTAATTCGTAACAACAATGTATCAAGTTACTAAAATGGTCATAATGTGTTACTCAAAAATTGGATTGACGTGAAATTGGTGGTGTTGGAAAGTAGATTCAAATACCTTTAATTTGATAGATTATGGGCAACGTAACTCTTTATATTCTAAGAGATATGGTCGTTTGAAGTTGACCCAAGTAGAATCTTACATCAAAACTTAATCGATAAGGAAACTTCAAGAACACATGTCAAGAACTTATCAAGAAATTAAATTTCTCAATATTTATGGATAGATTCGCAAAAGAAACTCATGATTGTCGTGTGGGTGGACAAACCCAACACTATGGAAGCTTACATACCTCAAAGAACTAGGTTCTTGACGAAATCTTTAATATCTTGAACGAACACTTGAAACTTTGAACTTTTTCTCCTCTTGAATCTTCTCCCTTTAGACTCTTCATTGGGTGTAATTCACGTTTAAAATAAGTGGGGGTAAGGAAAAGACTAAAATACCCCTCCTATTTTTGGGTAACTTTTCTTAAATGGACAACCTGATTTCAAAATGGCATATCTCCCTCATACAAGCTCAAAAATTTGTAAACTGGGTGGCGTTGGAAAGAGGACTTGGAGATCTTTCATTTGATATCTTGTGGGTCTCCTAACTCATCCTGTACTAAAAGTTATGGTCGTTTTAAGTTGACCCAAAACTTAGAAGAACCTAGGAATGACTTGAATGAATTCTCTTTAATTCTTTTTGGAACTGAAGGTGCTATATCTAGTGACCTGACCTTAATACTTAAGAAATTTTAAATTTCTTGGTAAAATCCTACTCACCACGAAGGACGGTTCGAGTCTTAGTTCAAAAAATTTCTGGGGTGTTACAAAAACAATTACATAATTTATGTTTACATATTCTTAATTATTTTTTTATTTATATGATGAAACTTCTTTCAAGTTGGGTTGTATCATTATTTGTGTCTTTTTTTTTTGCTAATGTTCCTTAGTTATCTTGCTTAAAAGATCCTTCTTTTTGTGAGTATATATATTTGCACTTTATTTACTGATTTTGTATTTTATCTCTTATATAAAGTGAACAGAAAATATAGTCCACTTCACTTTTTTGTTTCATAATCTTATAATTCTTATAAATTTATGTAAAATCAATTTATTGGTCATTTTCCCCTCATTAATATGGTAAATATATATTTATTCTTTATGTCTTTATTAATTTTATTAGATATGTTTACGTCCATTTCTTAAATTTAGAACAAGAGTTCATCACTATATCACATACTATATGCTATATTATCTTAATTAGTTTTATATTTTCAACATTTTAAATTTTGCAAACAAATAACCAAATTAAATGAAAAGAATTAATTGACACTGATATATTTGAACAAAACAACATATACAAAATAATAATTGTAACACCCCAGATTCAAAGAAGAAAAAAATCTAGATTTTCAGAAGTTACAGGTGCCACCGACGGAGGCCACCTACGGACCGTCATTCAGCTCCATCGATGGGCCAGCCAACTTTCAGTTTCATACCCCAGATTTCAGTCGTCTGACAGCCAAACGACGACTGATAGGATGGATCGTCAGTCGACTCAAGGCCCGTCAGTCAGCTCCGTCGATGGGCCAGTCAACTTTTAGTTTCAGAACCCAGATTTCGGCCCTCTGATAGACAAATGACGATTGACAGGACGGACCATCAGTCGACTTATGACCCGTCAGTCAGCTCCATCGATGAGTCAGTCGACTTTTTAATTCAGGGATCTTTTAGTCTTTTTCCTTTCGTTGGACCCCTAAATTACGTCGTTTAACCCCTAAACTACGTAGTTTTGGTCAGTTTTTTCCTAGTAACTTAATTAGAACCTACCCTAGTCAATTCTTTCTCAAAATAATCTATCAAACTTAGAACTAGAGAGGGAAAGAGTCAACCAAATCTTTCCAAAAAGCATCAAGGTTTCCATCAGTTTCAGCCCAGAAATCGAAAGATTTCTGCGTGGAATTCATCACCAGGTATGTGGGATTTCACTAGTGGGTTCCTTTCACCCATTAGGTCCCTATATTTCAGTAAGATTCTTGATTCTCTTCAGATTATCTATACCTAGGGTTTCAAGAAATTTAGTAGATTATTATGGATTTGTTACTTTAATGTTCCTAATCAAATTATCATGTTGTAGTATCAACCAATACACATGCAATAAATGGAAAGCTTTATAAAATAGTAAAACTACTTAGTTCGTTAAAGAAAATGCAATAACAAACTCAACTTTACTTATATAATAAAGTAATATAGTTTTTTAGGATGATTCTCTAACTGACAACCACCACTATGAGCCTAAGTGGTGATACATCGTCTTGCCCACGCTGCCAGAACTGTCTTATACTTTGCCGTCATATAGAACGCTTAACTTAGTGGATCAACTAGCTTAACTAATGTGATCATCTAAAAAGTATGACCCATTAATACCCATGATGGCTACATGGTTTATGGAGACTTGAGTTAATATGAACTCGCATCCCCATATCGGTGCTCAATACTACTCCCAAAATATACTTAGCTCATATGTTTTAAAAACAA
>JAJOOO010018005.1:0-13624 GCA_029582685.1 Solanum piurae
GTGAAGTCTATATTTATTAAAGTTAGTTAATATAAAGGGTAATGGAGGCATTGCTTTGGCTCGGTTAAGTAATAGAGTTATTACTTGTAGTGAAATTAAGAATTTAATCTCGTGTGGTATATTTGAAGTCTGTATTCACTTGTTGCTTGATATTAGTGAAAACAGTTGAAAATCCTATGAGTACAGATCGTGGTTTTACTCCCTTGAACAAGGAGGTTTTCACATAAAAACTCCTTGTCTTTATTGTTCTTTGTATTTCTTTTACTGCATTCCAGTATAGCTTCGACCTAGTACTATAGCACATGGTGAGTTAGCATATCTCAACACATTACATTATCCTAATTTATTAGAGAGAAAATCGAGGCATATATATAACATATGAATACGATCAATATGCTTGGGCCTTTCCATAAGGAGGATGCAGTTTGAAGTTAAGCACCAGTGGGTTCTCTAAGAGAACCAAACGATTATATCAATTTTGTCTGACGGTGCCAGTGTTGTGGCATTTTATGTCGAGACAGAACACTAGCTTATAGTTGTAACCATTAACATGCTTGATTTGGAACCAACTACTTTCATCCAAAGGATTTCCCAACTCTACACCTTTTCTTATGGTATGCCCATGTTGCGGAATAGATTTATCAATGTTGTCGGCCTTCCACACCATTAGGTCAGTACACGAATTTAAAGAATCAATATAGAATCTGATGTTTACCGGAGAGGACTCCATAATATTTTTGTAATTGGAATTTTTTAGGTTCATAATAAAATTTGATACCATAGTCTGCAATATCTTGAGACTCCACAACCGATGTGGGACAAGTGTTTTGTTGTTGATACCCAAGATCAGCTAGGCATATGCATCCATCCTCAATGGAGTGGTTGGAGGAATCATGTAGTACATATTGTTTGTATTGAGGGGTTTACCATTGATATCGAGTACATCTACCAATAGTAAATGGTTGTTGTTGCAAGTTGCAAAGGGAAGGAATATTGCAAGGGAAACAAAGAGTACTATATGATATTCATCTTTAGGGACTTTTTTTTTGTTTTGATGATTTATCCTTCCCTTGCTAACCCCTTAATTTTATAGACAAGATTTATCCGCCCCTACCCGCTATCTCCCACCAACACACATATCGGGTATCTCTGTCCACCAAAGTTAGAGGTAAATGAGAAGAAATTACTCATAACTCCCTCTAATTCATATTACTTGACACAACCTTTAAGAAAGACGAATAAACAAATATTATTAATGATATTTTAGGACTTTAAAATATATTACTACTACTACTTTATGTAATTATTCAATACTAAAGGTAGTATGAGGAAACAAACTCTCCTGGTTTGCTAGAATGGACAAGCAAAATGAAATTTTTACTTTTAATAGAGACGTCAAGTATATAAGAAAACAAGGGATTACAATTTTATTTTTCTTTATTGAAATTTAAATCTGAGATCTACCTTATAATTTTTTTTGTGCTAATTTCATTAATTTCTAGGGCACAATCCACAATCTCAATTGTCGTTTTGGTTATAATACATATGAGAGTATTCATGACCATTTTCAATTAGCCTTGGCTGTTCCCTCCTCTCCCCCAACTGCAAGAGTTTGCCCTCTTTGGCTCGTTGTATATATATATGAATATATATACTAGTTTTTCACGTGCGTCGCACATGATTACTAATTCAGAAAATATATGTTATAGAAAAATAGTATTTCTTATTTAAGAGAATATTTGATTAATAAGTTTTGCACAAAATAATATTGCAGATACGTTTGTGAATGTTCAATGTGGATCGTCATATATATCTCTTATTCAGGCGAATTTATGAAGATGGTGAATGAAAAATTGTATTAGTTAAATGCAATAATGTATATATTTATTTCAATTTGATGAGGTTCAATCATGTAATTAGTCGTATCTCACTAAATTTACCTTATATACGATATTTGTTGTGTATTTTTCTTGTCATCTAACCAGATGTGTATTCCATGTTAAACTGTTTAGATGTCATATGAAAATGTGAAGGGAACAATTACACTTTAGTTTTTAAAACTATTTTTTGTATATTAATTTTTATTTTATAAGTTATAACATAATAGATAACGTTCTTGTTGTTGGCTCTCATATTTGGCTTCTCGATTGACTGTGTACATAAATCAAAGATAGTTATCTGACTGTCCATAGTTAACTGAAAAAGGTTTCCTTTTTTTTTACCGAAAAAACTAAAAATTAAAATTAAAGAATATATTGTATCTATGGAATCATATATATAATCACATGTTTATCTTACACCCAACAAAGATATAGTTCATATATTTGTAAACGATTTTTAATTTATTCAACCAAGCATGATTCGTACAAGAAAAAATAACAACACCGTGTTATCACATATATAGGGGTGGTATAATAATATAAAAATTATTGGTCAAAAGTTAATATAAGGAAAGATGAAAGATAGAAATAATTAATGTAATAACTATGATAATTCATAATATTATAACTAAAGACTGTAAAAGAGTGTGAATAACGTTTGCAATAATTAGTAATAACGAAAAGAATTTAAAATGTTATAACTAAAGAATTAATGTGCAATAGCTGAATTTCTAATAAATTTTGTACTTACATAAGTAAATAGGTCTTTAATTAATGCTACTATTTTCTTTATAGTTATTATATTTTAATTTAGTGTAGGGACAAAATGAAAATATTTATTCCATATTACTGAATATAAAATTTATTTTGTAAATGATACATTTTAAATGATTCATATATATTCACATATTTTCACATTTGTTGTATTTTTAAAAAAAAAAAGAACTCGGAACATTTTAAAATAATATATTTTGAAGTTAGAAGATCTTGTTAACTTGATAATACATTCGTGACATATATAATACATTAATTTAAATACAAATACCTACATGGGACCTAGGATCACGAGTTATCCCAAGCTAACCCTGAAGCTGGCATATCATAAGCATACTGAACATATCTATGAAAATATGAACTAATGCGGAAGCTTAATCATGATATAACGCAAAGATGGGAATTACCAAATACTGATCTGAATATATATAAACTTCTAAGAGTTTAGTGATACTAAACAATCAATCAAAAGCTAAAGCTAAATAGAATACTATGTCTGAAAAGCCTCTACTGACTAGAGTTGCTGGGACATGCCCCCAACTAACTTTAGCAAAACTGAAAACTGAAATAAAAGACTGAATGTGAAAAACATGTCTATTGTCCTCGAAGTATTAGGAATCACCACTGAAGCTACTGAATATGGATCGGGAACCGATCTATGCGTGATCTAGATGCTGAGTACCTGACCTACATCATGAAAGAATGTAGCACAGAGTATGCATGAGTACTTGGAATGTACTGAGCATGCAATATATAGATAATAGTTGAACAAGATATATAAGCTGAACAAAGTATAACTGACCAATGATATAATCTGAATAGAATGTAAATGCTGAAATATAACTTAAACGTACTAAACTGAATGCAATGACCAAGTACTAATTATGAACATAGCATGCTGAGACTGAATACTGAAGTATAAACTGAAATTCCTGTCAAATGCACTACAGTCTGACTGTGGGAGCTACTATTAACCGACATAAAACCACGTGAGCTAAATGTGGAGTCCAATGTATACGCCCCATTGATAGGATCCAACATACCTTGTCAGAGGTATAAAGGAATGATTGTTCGATGTATACTCCCTATCGAGAGGACCCAATATATCTTGCCAGGGGAATAAAGGCATGAATGGCGTGATCACTAAATCTGATGCCCAACAGAGGGGACTTATAAACCTATGGGGGAACTTAGTTCTGGGACTATGAGGGTATGCTGAACCCTAATCAAACTCGATTCTAAGCCTACTCCCAACTGGAAATGTGTATGACACCACATGACTGAAGTACTGGATAGCTCAATATTTTGACATGCTAAGTGAGAATGCAACATTTAGATACTGACAATGGAACATTCGAAATATGAGGCATGTTTATTTGTTTAACTGGCCTAGCAAGTGTAATTCATGAACTAAGAGAATCTACACAAATAGGGTTCTGAGTTTCATTCAAAGAACTAAGCAATGTTTCCATAAAAACATGATAATTCAATTAATAATACTATAACATCTAAATCACAACCAATATCTAAGGTTTTGGAAACCCTAGGTCTAAAAAAGATATAGAGAATCAAGAATTTGACTGAATTCTAGGGACGTAGTGGATGGAAGGAACCCAGTAGTGAAATCCCACATACCTGGTGACAAAATTCATGGATAAATCCTTTGATTTCCCGGGCTGAACTGAAGAAAATTTCCTGCTTTGTTCTTGAGGGGTTGGTCGACTTTTCTCCTTTTATTGCTCTGATTTCGATGACTTTTGGAGAATGAATCGATTAGGATAAGTCCTGACTAGAATACTAGGCTTAAACTAAGTAAAACGACGTAGTTTAGGTATTAAACGACGTAGTTTAAATGTACATCGTATAGGAGAAAAGACCAAAATAACCCCAACTTAAAATCTGATGGAGGCCGACCACGGCGCCACTGACGGACAGTCAAAGGGACCACGACCCATCAAGTGGGTCGTAGTCTTTGGCCAGGGTCTACTTGTTCAGGGCACCTCCCTCTACGGTGCACTTCATGGACCGTGTGAAGGACCACGGACCGTGAAGGCCACTGTGGTTCTTCAATTGGGACTGGGGTCTACTGGCTCAAGATGATAGACCCATCAACAACCCATCATCGAGACCATAGCCCGTGGTGGGCTCCGTGGTCTGACGCCTTGGTGGCTTTGTCTCACATCCACGAGCCTTCCCACGGCTCGTGTGGGGATCCACGGCCCGTGAAGGGTCCTGTGGTCCACTACTTCTGGGAGGGTGTGAGCATAATGAGGGTGACAGACCGTGGTCCTGATCGTGGCCCGTGAACCCCTCCGTGGTTCACCCGCTTCTGTTGAAAAGTCCAAGTTTGTTTTTTTTGAGGTGTTACATTTATCTCATAAAATTAGCTATTAAATAAATAATAATAATTATACTAATACAAACTTCAACTTGCATTATTACATCTCATATGAACTTTTATTTTTCTAAAATACTGAAATATTAAGAAATAGAAAATAAGTAAAACAAAAGGGTAATGTTTATATAGTAATATCTATTTTGAAGCAAACTTCGTGACAATCAAAATAACATAAGTAGCATTTATATATAAAGTTATTATTTTGTCTTGAGCTTAAAAAAAAAACAATCTTGACAATTCTCTAACACTTGAGAAGTTTATTAATATTGGAAAACGATATTCAAAAGCTTATATCTACATCACAAGAAAAATTGTTAACAAAAACAAATAAATTTAGACTAAATCATGTGAACGTCATATATTTGAGCATTAGATACTAATGTATAGAAGCAAACAAATAATTATTAAATCATCAAAATTATTTTCCTCAAGTACTCAAGGTTATGGAATATACTCTCTTCGGATAGAACGATTTACTTCGTCAGAATAGTGGTACCTCATATTTCTCTAATCTTCGAACTCACTCAATGACAATAAATCACACAAAATTTCTTAAAAAGAAAGAAGAAGAAGATTTAAAAAAATTGTGATTGAAAAATGAGAGGAAGCCCCTCTATTTATAATCAACAAAGGGTAGCATGAACAAATGTTTTTTGTGACTTATCTGAAAAGTCATGACCTTTCCGATGTCAGACCCCGAGCCTACACCCTGGGCGGAACTGGCACTCGAGCACCATTGTTGGTCCTAAGCGAACCCTTTGCCTGGCTTACTTACTCAGCAGAAGACTCTAAGCATTATTACAATGATCAAATGCACTTATAAAACAACTGTCTCAAATTAAACTCAGAATGTTTAAGGATAAGACATTCAACTAGCCATAGATGGAAACTCAAGTCTTAAAATAAGAAATAACAATGTAAAGACAACTGAACTACTAATTGTCTATGAAGCCTCTAAAACAAGGAGGGATGTCGGGACAAGACCCCTGATCATCCTAACAGCTAAAGTACTAAATCAATGTAAAAGGAGCACTCTGGAAGCAAGAAGGCTCACCAACTGACTTTGGGTGCTCAACTAGATCAACGAGGCACTAAATGCTGATCATGGTTACCTGTGTCTGCATCATGACATTATTACATTGAATGTACGAGTATGCGATGAGAGTACTAAACATAACATAAGATTGAAAGGAATCTGAAAGAAACACTTACCTTGGATTTACTCAACTCATGAATAGCTTAACTCAAATACAAAATACACAACAATAATAGGATGTAGTTATACCAAACATTTAAAACAGTAGGTAGCAATTCAATTTGTTAAAGAAATGAAATAACAACTCAATTACTCATAGAATAAAGTAACATAATTACTGCGGAGGTTTCTCTAACCGACAACCACCACTATGAGCCTAAGTGGTGATACATCGTCTTGCCCATGCTGCCAGAATTGTCCTATGCTTTGCCATCATATAGAACACCTTAACTAAGTGGATCCACTAGTATATGCTAAAAAGCACTAAGGAACCATCTAAAAAGTATGATCATTTTCTACCTATGATGGCTACATGGTTTATAAAGACTTGAGTTATTATGACCTCGCATCCCCATATCGGTGCTCAATACTACTCTAAAACTGTACTCAGCTCATATGTTTTTAAAATAAAAACTCTTTCTTTGGTTTAAGATAATTACCCAAAACTTAATTTAAAAGCTCTCTAGGTGTTTCCTTTCTTGCTCAAATGTGAAATTATTTTAACTCTTGGGAATAATTAGGTCCCGTATAATCTTTGAGGAAAACGAACTTTACTCTTACTCTTGACTCAACTCAAAGCTAAAGTTTTAAAACAAAGTTAAAACGTTTGTGAAAGACTTTTGAAAAACTTTATGAACTTCCCTTGACTTGGTTCTTAACTTCTTGACTTGACTCTTAAATTTCCTTGAATTGAAGTATGGATTCAATAATCATGATCTCATGTTTATGGATGATTTCATGATGTTTAGACGTACCTTAGACTGTTGGAATCAACTAGGAAATATAGGTACGTTGATAAGGAACTAGTAAGGAAAGAAGGGGTAAAAGTTGGAAGAACGGGCGTCCCTAGCGCTCTGAGAGGTGTGGGGCGCCGGCCCTTGAATTTCTGGGAGTGACTTGGGGTGCTCTGGCTTGGGCGGCGCCCCAAGGCACTGCCCAGGGAATTCCGACTTTTCTTCTTCGTTTTTCAACTCTAAACCCCCTATTTCATATTGGTTCTTTCCCAAAACACATAGAATAAACTATACCATAAATATATAAAAATTCTACTCGAAAACACACCTACATGAATTAAACTCAAGAAATTCCAACAACAAGAACCCAAAAAGAATTCAAACGAATTTCACCAAGAACTCATAAGATTTGCTTTCAAAACAATACAACTTCGCTGAATTGAATCATGATTGGCGCATGAGTGAACTAATCCAATGCTAGGTGATCTCACATACCTTGTAGGAATCACCCCTTGACGAAATCCACACGCAATTCTCCAAGAAATCGATGAATCTTGAACTCTCTTCTCCTTTCTCCTCTTTACTCTTTTCTCCAAGCGCTAGCGTGAATTTCCAGTTGACTAAGCTTATCTAATTATGATTAGACCTCAAATAACCCCTAAAAACGAAATAAAATAATTTGGTAAGGAAAAGACAAAACTACCCATCTAAAATCCGGATTAGACTTTTCTTATTAGAAGAAGCCAACTTCAAATGGGCGTATCTCACTCATACAAACTCAGAAACGTGCAAACTCGGTGGCGTTTGAAAGATAATTCCAAGATATTTTCTACGGTATCTGGAAGAACACCTAAATCATCTTCAGCTAGGAGTTATGGTTGTTTGAAGTTGACTAAAAACTCAAACTTAACTTAACTTAAACAATTTTCCAGATTTTACATTCTTTCCTAAAGTGACTATTTCCAATTCTATCTCTTTCTAGTTCTTTCAATTAGCGAGATGTTGCAATATCTTCCCCTTCGGAACATTCGTCCTCGAATGATATTACCATTACTAGGCTAGGAGTGTAACATCTAACATTCAGCTCAAACACCCAACAAGAAAATTTAACATATCAAGTATATAATTTAAAGAGTACTAAGAAGAGAATTAGTACCTTGGTCTGGAATTTCTCCAGGCTCAAAGAGATGTGGATATTTCTTCTTCATATCCTCCTCATCTTCCCAAGTAGCTTCCCCAATAAACCGATTCCTCCAAAGGACTCTAACTGACGCTACTTCCTTAGTCCTCAACTTGCGAACTTGGCGATCTAGAATGTGAACCGAAATCTCCTAATAGAACAAATTATCCTTCTACCAATATCTTCAGTTGGTATAATAAGTGAAGGATCTCCTATGCACTTTTTCAACATGGAGACATGAAATAGAGGATGAACCGCTCCTAACTCTTGTGGTAGCTCTAATTCATAAGCTACATTGCCAATCCTCTTGGATATTCTGTAAGGACCAATCTACTGGGAACTAAGATTCCCCTTCTTACCAAATCTCATAACACCTTTCATGGGTAAAACTTTCAATTATACCCAATCATCTACTTCAAACTCTAACTCCCTTCTCCTAACATCAGTGCAGGATTTCTGATGAGTCTGCGCTGTTTTCAAACTCTCTCGAATCACTTTCACTTTCTCCATAGCTTGATGCACTAAATCTGGTCCGATCAACCATGCTTCACTAACTTCAAACCATCCAATAGGAGATCTGCATCTTCTCCCATAAAGAGCTTCATAAGGAGCCATCTGGATTCTAGAGTGGTAACTATTGTTGTAAGTGAACTTAATGAGAGGTAGGTGATCATCCCAATTCCCTTTGAAATCAATTACACATGCCCTCAACATATCTTCTAAAGTATGAATAGTGCGTGCTTCTTGACCATCATTCTGAGGATGAAAAATAGTACTTCAGTTCATCTTTGAATCCAAGCCTTTCTGAAAATATTTCCAGAACTATGCAGTAAATTGAGCACCTCTATCTGAAATAATTAAAACTGGCACCCCATGAAGTGTAACTACATCTTGAATATACAACTTAGCATAATACTCTATTGTATGGGTAGTCTTTACCGGCAAAAAGTGGGCTGATTTGGTCATTCGATCCACAATCACCCAAATAGAATCATGTTGCCTGCGAGACCTTGGTAACCGTGTGATAAAGTCTATATCAAACATCTCCCATTTCCATTCTGGAAGTTCTATATTCTGAGCCATACCACGGGGCCTTCGATGCTCTACCTTAACTTTCTGGCAATTCGGACACTTAGCAACAAACTCTGCAATGCCCTTCTTCATACCACTCCACCAATAAACTTCCCTGAAGTCACAATACATTTTGGTGGAATCCGGATGAATGGAATATCTGGAGCTATGAGCTTCCTCCATGATCCTCTCTTGGAGGTCATCCAACCTTGGTACACACAACCTACCTTGATACCTCAATATGCTATCTCCCCTTTATTCAGAAGACAATACTTTTTTCTTATCAACATTTGCCTTCAATTCAAGCAAAATAGGATCTTGGTCTTTCTTCTATTGTACTTCTGACATTAATGATGATTCAGCCCCATTCATCACCACTACTCCTCCTTCTGTGGAACCCATTAGTCGGACTCCCAAGCGTGCAAGTCTATGCACATCTTTTGCTAGCTCTTTCTTATCTTCCTCAAAATGGGTGGTACTACCCATAGATAACCTGGTCAAGACATCAGCAACAACATTATCCTTACCTAGGTGATAAAGAATACTCATGTCATAATCCTTGAGTAATTCTAACCACCTCCTTTGTCTGAGATAAAGCTCTTTCTGAGTAAAAACATACTGAAGACTCTTGTGATCGGTGAACACATCCACATGAACACCATAAAGATAATGGCACCATATTTTCAAATCAAATACTATGATAGCAAATTCTAGATCATGGGCTGGATAATTCTTCTCATGAACTTTCAACTGTCTGGAGGCATAAGCTATAACCTTGCCATTTTGCATTAACACACAACCCAAACCAACTCTAGATGCATCACAATAAACAACAAAGCCTTGCGTGCCTTCTGATAAGGTCAATACTCGGGCAGTAGTCAACATCTTTTTCAATTCATGAAGGCTTTTCTGACAAGCTTCAGACCATTGAAATTTCATTGTTTGCTGAGTTAACTTGGTCAAAGGGTATGAAATAGATGAGGAACCCTATATGAACCTTCTATAATAACCAGCCAAACCCAAGATACTCCTAATAACTGTTGAATATGTGGGTCTAGGCCAATTCTGCACTGCCTCTATTTTCTGGGTATCAACTTTTATTCCCTCTCCATGCACAATGTGACCTAAGAATGCCACAGACTCAAGCCAAAACTCACACTTAGAGAATTTGGCATATAACTCTCTATCCTTTAAAGTTTGGAGAACTATTCTGAGATGGCTAGCATGATCTTCCTCATTCCGAGAATAGATTAGTATGTCATCAATGAATACGATAAAAAACATATCTAAATAAGTCTTGAATACTCTATTCATAGGGTCCATGAATGTTGTAAGCACATTGGTCAAACCAAAGGATATAACTAGGAACTCATAATGACCATAACGGGACCTGAATGATGTCTTGGGAATATCACATTCCCTTAACCTCAAGTGATGGTAGTATGATCTGAGGTCTATCTTGGAGAACCATCCTTCTTCCTCACAAATAAGACTGTAGCGCCCCAAGGTGAGACATTTGATCGAATAAAACCTTTATCTAGGAGATTTTTCAACTGCTTCTTCAACTCTTTTAACTCTGATGGTGCCATTCTGTATGACAGAATAGATATAGGATGAGTATCTGGAAGAGTGTCTATACCGAAGTCTATTTCTCTCTCAAGAGGGACTCCGTGAAGATCCTCAGGAAAGACTTCTAGAAACTCTTTTACTACTGAAACTAACTGAATATGAGGTATCTTAACACGAGTTATTAACTCGGACTAAGTGATAGACACACCCCTTGGAAACTAACTTCCTCGCCTTAAGATATAAAATAAAATGACCCTTAGGCACTGCTGAACTGCTACTCCACTCTATAACTGGCTCATTACAAATTTGGAACCTAAAAACTCGAGTTCTACAAACAATGGAGGAATAACATGCATGAAGCCAGTCCATACCTAGAATGACATCAAAATCTACCATGTCTAACTCAACTAAATCAGCCATGGTGTTCTTGTGATTGATGGAAATGGCACAATAACGATATACTCGCTCAGCTAGAATAGACTTCCCAATAAGTGTAGAAACACAAAAGGGTTCACAAAGTTTCTCCGGAAGAACAACAAAATTATTTGCAACATAAGGAGTCAAAAAAAATAAATTGGCTCTTGGGTCTAGCAAAGCATTAACATCAAGAATAAAGACTTTGATCATACCAGTGACAACATCTGGAGAATTCTCTTTCTCTTGACGACTAGCGATCGCATAGAGGAGGTTTGCTCCTCCGCCAGAACCGGAAGTAGCTCCTCTAGGTGCAGCCCTGTCTAGTGGAGCAACTGATGAATATTGGGCTCTATTGCCCTGATTCCCATTACCTTGACGGTTCTTAGGGAACTCTTTCCTGAAGGGACCCTCTTGTCCACACTTGAAACAACTTGTGGAGCCATCGCGAAACTTACTTGGGTGAGTCCTTCCACACTTAGCACATGCAGGAGCCCAGTTACCTCCCTGTGCCACACTACCCTAACAATGTGCAGGTCTAGCTCTGAAGTTCTGTGAATTCTGACCATTATACTCAACTTTGTTTTTGGGTGCAGATGCTCTAGTAGATAATGGAGCAGGTCCCTTTTACTTTTACTGAAAGGATGCACGGTTTACATTATTTCTCTGTTGTCCAGACTCATTCCCTGTCTTCGCTTTCTTGTTTCTAAACTCCTTACTATCCCTCAGTTTCTCTTCCTCAACCTGCTACACATAGGCCATCAACCTTGTTATATACATGTCCCCAGTTAGCATGGCTGCTTTGCCCTCTTTGTTTGACAGACGGGACAACCCAGCAATAAAAAGACTCATCCTGCTCCTCATATCCGCGATATTATATAGAGCATGTCGGGACAATTGGGTGCACTTTAAGTTGTACTCATGAACACTTAGTAAATCCTTCTTAAGGGTGAAAACTCTCGTACCTAGGCCTCTCGGGGAAAGAAACACCCCAAGAGGGCCATCTCAAAACAAGCCCAACTTGCAGGTGGTGCACCCTCAGATCTACCCTTCTTCCACTGGTCAAACAAAGTCCTAGCAACATTCTTCAGTTGATATGCAGCTAGTTCTACTCGCTCAACATCGGCAACGTTCTTAACATCAAATACCTTTTGCAAAATAAAGTTCTCTGGATCCTCAGTAGTTCTTGAACCATTGAAACTTGGAAGATTCATCCTTAAGAACTCTCGGATCCTCGAAGTATCCGCCACTTCCTGTCTAGACCCTCTTTGTTGCCCAACTTGGTTAGTCACCGCTTGTCTAAACATTCGAATCACTTCCTAGAACTCAACATTCGTGACTTATCCTTGGGGTTACACTTCAGGTGCATTAGGTACCCCTTGCTCCTCAACGTTCCTCCTAGCAGGACGACCTCAAACAACTGTTCTTAGAGGCATGATTAACTAAAAAACATGTGCCAGCACAAATTAGAAGAGAATTTATAGAGATGAACTCTATCGCACAAAATGAGTGTGAAAGAAGTAAGATAATTTCCTAAGTGTTGCAACCACCTAATTATAGATGTGACACACTTCACACCGATAACTAGGAATCTATAGACACGACTTCATAGACTCCCTAGGACTCTTGAACTTTGTGCTCTGATACCAAGTTTGTCACGCCCCGAGCCTATTCTCTGGGTGGGACTAGCACTCGAGAACCATTGTTGGACCCAAACAAACCCTTGGCCTAACTTACTTACTCAGCGGAAGACTCTAAGCATTATTACAATTGTCACGCCTCGAGACTACCCCCGAGACGCGGACACGGGACCTAGGACTACAAGTGATCCCAAGCTAACCCTGCAGGCATGATCATGAGCATACTAAAGATAATAAACTGATGCGGAAGCTAAATCATAATTAAAATGAAAAGATGGGGAATACCCATATACTATAACTGAGATATAAGAAAAACTGATGAGTTTAATCCAAAGGAAATATCAACTCAATACTAAGCTGAATCTAACTATGTCTGAAATAAGCCTCTAAACTGACTAGAAGTGCTGGGACATGCCCCAGCTAAATCTAGAAAATTTGAACCTAAAAGACTGAAAGCGATAAAGATAAACATGTCACTGGTCCTCGAAGAATGAGGACTCACCACTGATGCTGCTGAACTGAAGATCGGGAACCGATCTAAGAGTGATCTGTATGCTGAGAACATGAACCTACATCATGAGAAGATGTAGCGCACGTATGCGTCAGTACTTGAAAGATACTGAGCATGCAGGATAGAGTAAAGCTGAAATAACATCATAACTGAACAAGCAATAAAGCAAGAGCATAATCTGAACATGATATAGATACT
>JAJOOO010018006.1:0-12977 GCA_029582685.1 Solanum piurae
CTGACCTAGCATGTGTAATTCAAGAAGTAAAGAAATACATAGCTAGGGTTCTGAAATTCATGCAATAAACTGAGCAATAACATGATAATCTGATTTGGAACATGTTAATAACTAATTCATGATGATCTGCTGTAATTCTAGAAACCTTAGGTCTATTCATAATAAGGGAATCAAGAAACTGACTGAATTCTAGGGAACCAATGGGTGAAAGGAACCCACTAGTGAAATCCCACATACCTGATGACGAATTCCACGGAGAAATCCTTTGATTTCAGGGCTGGAACTGAAGAAAACTTGTTGTGTTCTTGAACTAGGGTTCTTGACCTCTTTTCTCCTCTTAGCGTTCTAATTCTTCTAAGTTTGATTAATGATTTGACTTAGGTAAGTTCTAGTTATGTTTCTAGGCTTAAACTGACTAAAATCTCATGATTTAGGGTTTAAACAACGTATCTTAGGGGTTAAACGAAATAGGAAAAGACCAAAATACCCCTGACTTAATTGTTGTCGGAGTGATCGACGGACTGGACCTACGGTCCGTCGATTGGGTCCGTAGGTTGAGTCTGCCCGACAGGGCTTCACTAAAATGAGCATAACGTTTTACTCGGAGGTCGGAATGTAGCAAACTCGGTGGCGTTGGAAATAGGATTCAATTATCTATCATATCATAGGTCATGGGACACATAATTCCTTTTGTACTAAAATTTATGACCATCTGAAGTTGACCCATCAACAATTTTCAGCTAACTAACTGTTGACCCTAACGTACGGTCAGACCTACAGACCGTGGATCGAACGACGGTTCGTGCTGGTCGACCGTAGTTCGTGTCAGAGGCTAGGTAAATGAGGTCTTGATGCACGGACCGTGGTCTGATCTACGGACCGCGGGTCTGTCCGTGAGTCGGGACTTAGCTGATTTTTCTGAGCTGGTTTGGGAAGGGGTTGCAGTGGTGAACCACGGACCACCAGCACGGACCGTGGTCTGACCTACGGTCCGTGGATGGTGACCGTAAGTTGCACCTGCAACTTCTCAAAATCTGCATTTTTAGTCTGTTTCAGATACGGGGTGTTACACCTACCCCCAACCCCTACCACCAGGCCCTCCAAAAAAATATTAAAAGTTGTTTTTAAAAGATATTTCTAATTTCAATTTATTTATTTGTTTACCCCCACCCCACCCCTACCCCTCCCCTTATATGCCCCTACCAGCACCATTTCAAAAAATAAATCAAGTTTGTTTTTAAAAAATATTTTCTACTTCAAAATTTTTTTTCATCCCTACCCTCGACCACCCCCCGACCATCCCCCCACCCCCCATCCCCAAAAAAATAATTTGAGTTTGTTTTTAAAAAATATTTTCAACTTCAAAATTTTATTTTTTCACCCCTGTCCTCGACCCACTCCCCTACCAGCCCTCCAACCCCCAGAAAAAATTTAAGTTTGTTTTTAAAAAATATTTCAATTTCAAAATTTTATTTTGACACCCCTACCCTCGATCCCCCCCCTCCCCCGGCCAGCCCCATTACCAGCCCCCTCCCTCATCACCAACCCCAAAAAAAAAATTAAGTTTGTTTTTAAAAAATATTTTCAATTTCAAAAATTATTTTCTGCTCTAGTAAAAATAAAATATATTTCTCAAAAGCATTTTTCATTCATAAATCAAACACTAAAAATCTTTTTCGAAAAATATTTTATACTCACTATCCAAACATGAAAAAATAAGTCATTATGAGAGCTTTAATTTTAACCAAACATTTTAATGTTTTCCTACATACCAAACACACCCTTGATCTATTTCAGTTGAGCAATTATGAGAGCTTGTCTTGGTGTCTAATTCAGTTCCCACAAAGATAGTGTTCCTTGCTTTTCAAATCCTGTAAATCAGAGCTACAACTACAGCCACTACCAGTCTTCATATTTTATATACCCTTGGTTAATCCATCCACAGCCTTCTGAGCTATGTTCCAAACTTATTTGACAATTGCATGTTCATTCCATTATACATATATAGTTTGTGATCCCTAGACTCCTTGTCTCACTTTAATTTTCACACCAATTCCCATGCCACAAGAGGTAGTTTAGTAGTACTGTTCACTTTCCCATCCCAAAGAAAATGATACTCACTTTTTTTTAGTCAGTACCAAAAAGAACGACACATTTTCATATTTAGTAACAATTCAACTTTTAGATGTATCTTTTATCCTTAATAAAATGATTTACAGTCACACAAACGTCTATCACTTATTTTAGACCACAAATTTCAAAAGTCTTCTTTCTTTCTTAAACTGCATGACAAGTCAAACTAAGTCATATAAAATGGGACTGATGGAGTATTAATCCTTTTGAGACCAAGTCAAAGCTATTGGTGTGTCTGCATGATCAATTTTAGGTACCAATGTTATCACAGTGCTATTCAAGGCGCTAAACAGCTGCCCAGTATTGAAAAAAATCCATTACTTCTACTTTATAAGTTCTTCCTTTACAAAAGGCCAACAATCTTTGATGAATTGAAGAAAACATAATTTACTCTATTATGCAATAAATTAGGCTTCTTTACAATCTTTGTTCATAGAAATAATATAGACACATTTATTTACCTAGAAGCTGAGATGTTGCACTCGTATCTTATTTGTTGAATTTGCATGCCCTTATACTCTATATTAATGCATGCTCAAGTATAACTAACTTGGACAAATATTTCTACGATCAACCAATGTCTGGAAGGCCAATAGTCAAATCAGTCTCCACCCGGCTACACTTGTCCTTTTCTGTCAGTTGGGCTGGTCCTGTTAAGTCAACCGGTAGTTCTAATGCTGCCCGACTTACTCGTCCACACTAGCAACATCATGATTTTATAAGAATTTGTCAACAAAAACACATGTAGTTGAAGAGTTTATGTTTGATGGTGCAAGAAATATTTACATAATAAGTCGTCTTAATTCAATGTGGAGAATCAAACCATCCCCAACAAGGCGAAAGTTCAGGTAGTTAACCAGCTGAGTTACAAAGATTCCCCACATAATAAGTCGTTGATAAAGTAAATCTCGATGTTAACCAACAAGATTATGATAACAGATTGATTATGTATCACAATTTTCATCACTACATGGAAGGCTTTCTTGTAAATATATTGACAAGACCAAGGATAAATTGTAGTAATTTATCTTCTATAACTGGTTAAAAATTTACTTGTACATGCACGGATAGTGTATACAATAATTTTTTATTTATTGGATCTAAATTTCTTTTGCATAATTGTCAGTCATGGTTGCACAGTTTACTCTTAACACTTGAACTTACAAACTAGTGATTTTGCATGTTGAAATGATATGTTGCTTGAACTCTTTAACAATATTATTGTATCGATCAAATCCTTAAAAAAAGGCTTTTTTCAAGGATCCAACAGACCCATGCATCGACATTTGAAGAAGTCCCAGCAACAGTTTCAGTATGTGGATACTAGTTAGGGGAAAGAGGAAATATTGAACGGGTAACTACATGAGTCGTCCTATAAACATGAGCTTCCACTTGACAAGGTGATATGTTATTACTCTGTCCGTTTCAATTTGTTTGTTAGAATATGACTTGACACGAAATTTAAGAAAATAAAGAAAACTTTTGAATCTAGGGTGTTAAACTAAAGATACATAGGATGTACTAAAATGCTCTTTAATTTTGTAGTCTTAAACATGTCAAGTAGAAAGTTAAAACTAAAAAGTTGTCAAAAAAATGAAAAAGGCATTCCTTTTGAAACAGACTATAGAAAAAAGTAAGTCAAACAAATTGAAATAGAGAGTCTTATTATTAATTCAAATCGAAAAGGAAGATTTTATGGGAGAGTTCACCTTTTCAGATAACCTTGCATTTTCTTCAAGCAATAGTCTCTCCTGCACAAGAGGAAAACAAAAGGGTGTTTGCTAATTCAGTGAAATTAAATTAGCAAGTACTAGTAAAATTGCATTGAAGTTGTATCATCATACCCTGTCTTTTAGCCGTTGTATTTCATCCTTGAATAATTGAGACTAGAAAATGACCAACATAAGAATTGGTTAACCAATGAAGTCAAATCATGTAAATTAAACATGTTAAGCTCAATTACATATTAATTAGACACATTTTTATACGTGTGTCAAGTCAAACTATATCACATAAATTGAGACGATGGAAGTAATGCCTTTCTCGCCCTGATGTTCTTCAAGCTTTTCTCCAGTTGGTTGTCAATCTCTTGAAGTTCATTCATTGAACATGATCCAATGCCTTGCCCCAAAAGCTTCCTAAGCATTGAAATTTAATTACGCCAAGAAATTGTTTAAAAAGAGTGACTACATTCAAACTGGAAAACCTAACTGCTAAGACTGACTACAATACCGTTTGGAAATTTCAAGGATCTCTATCTTCTTTGCAATGTTTGCTGTTTCTTCCTTCAATTGCTGCAAATCATGAAATAAATTATGGAACAAAACCAACAACTGATGATGAGATGCAACAAATGAGGAATATAAACCATAAATTTCATGACATTATTCTAGATGTTAACAAATGACTACGAAATATTAATGTATATCAATATTTTTAGACAAAAGCCTAGATCACCAATATGGATTAATATCTTGAAGGGAAATTCCAATTGAATCATCATTATTTGCCAAGAATAGTAAAGATATGGTTTAACTCAACCCTAAAAATGGGATCATGATTCATGAGAGGAGAATAGTCCAAGATCATATAAGGAGTTCATGTTCCCATCCCACAATTGATGTTGGGACTCCACGATATAAAATATGAACCCAACATCAGAAACAATGAATTAGGATGGACCTGATTCTAATAATGTGCGAAGAAATGGACCTTCAGTCTAACTCAACTCTAAAAACTAGCTCATAGGTGAGTATTGTTCAAGCCTTATAAGGATCCCAAGGTTCTTGTCATTCACCGATATGAGATTCATTCCATTCATCACTCCCTCTCACACCCAAATCTGGACAGTTGGGTTTTCACTATTCAGTCTAGTGGGTGCACATTCATGGACTGAAACCTTCTGCAATTGTTCTGGATCCTGGCCCTAATATCAAATTAGTCTAGCTCTAATACCATGTCAAATTGATTTGTAAAGAAATAGATCTTAAACTTAACTCAACTCTAAAAAACTAGCTCATAGGGTGAGCATTATCTAAATATATATAAAAAGACCAATTACACATTCTATATCCGATGTGGTACTCTTAAAACTCCTTGCACACCCAGGTCTCGTTAACTGGACCATGAACAATACAATATTAGGTCCAACATCAGTGAATCAAAAATTAAGATAGATCTGATATTATGTAAAGAAATATGGAATCTCAAAAACAAAATCATAAAGGAAGGGTTGTCAAAGTCCATATAAGTAAAACTATCAGTTCATTCTCTAACCAATGAGAGATTTTAACCTACTTTAACACCTCCCTTCATGTACAAACCCAATCGGAGCATGGACAATAAGAAGTCCAAATGGGAATGAACTTAGCTATGATACCATGTAAATATATGATAATTCATGAGGAGAGGATTATCCAAAATAATATAATGAATCCACGTTACGATACAACAAATGATGTGGAACTCCAACACCACAACCACCACCACCCCCTACCCTACCCCCACAATCCGAACACCCAAGACTAGACATTTAGAGCGTGAACACAGGGGTTAAACATCATCAACAATGAATTTGAATAGGTCTAACTTTGATACTTGAAGAAATGGATCTTGAGACTACCTCACACTCAAAAATTAACTAATAGGTTGGAGATTGTCAAATTCCTGTAAGGAGACCAATTACGGACGTGAGACTTGTTGGAGATTTTAAGGTGTGAATGAAAAGTGAAAAAATGTATCTTTAGATTACACCAAAAAAAATACCTTTTAGATTGCATCTCTTTGTCTCGCTTTTCATTCTCTATAACTTTAATTTAGTGGTTTTGCCTTAGATTTTAGGGACTGATATACAATAAATACTCTTCTTCTTACCATCATTTATGCATAAAAATAAAATAATGTTGTGATGTATGATTTGCTTTATTTGTTGTGTTTATTAGAGTCCTGTAATTTGTGTTGCCACTATGCCATAAATGGTTTTTCATTTTATCCTAAGAAGATATAACTCAAATCTTAACAAAAGTGAAGGGTTACAATTCCTTAAGGACACATAAACAACTTGTGAACTTGAAATAATTTTCTACTTTTAACTACATTTCTATTTAATTATTTTTCTGTTTATAAAAACAGCCACTTGTTTATATAATTAGTATCCTAAACATAAATAATAATACAACTCTTAACAAGAACACCCAACATTCAAATTTTGGCCTTCCAGAGGTAATTCCACTAACTCAAGTTATTTTATTTATTTAAAGCCACTTTTTTGGTGGGGGTTAGGCATGATAGCTAAGTACATACACGAGAGAAATATCTCTTCTTTTTTGAAATTGGTAATTATAACGCCTATCCTCTCCAAAAAGAATTGTGATATTGGGCATTTCCAAATATCAACATGTTATGATCCTATAGATCACTATGAGCCTACATGATTTACAAGTTGTACCAGCTTCAAGGAGAGTTAAACTATTCTTCAAGAAGAAATGCTGGGAAACAAAAAATCACAATAATAATATAATTTTTTTATTTAGCCAAATAATAGTACTGAAAAATGGATAGATATTACTACAATGATATACAAATAATAATGTAAGTACTTGAGTCGTGCTGAGCACTATCCTAAGAAATTATTTTAGTGGTGTGAAATGTTTCTCGAGAATTAAACAAGTCTTTCCTATTTAAATAGAGGATACATGAATCATCAAATTAATTAACATCAACAAGATTTTAGTGGGAAAATAAAATAACAACACCCAAATAATTAATTAACTTAAAACAGAAAGTGAAAAGAAAGAGAGGTCAAGAGAGAATGAAAGAGTAAATGGAGAGATTTAATATTTTGTTCTTAATCTATTTCATTAAAAGAAGGAATTGAAAGCAATTTATAGAAAGAAGATACCTATCAAAGGAAGACAAGTCTCATGGACACTTGTATAACAAAGCTTCATGTAAGAAGCCATTTGTTTTCTATTGTGCCAATTGATACTTCAGAATACTCAGTTACAAGAGTCCTTAAATAGAAAATCTAGTAAATAAAAAACACATTTACTCTTCTAATAATTCTGAATCTAAAAACTGACTCATCAACTACTCTTATAGCCTAAAAACTAGGAAACAACATATTAACCCCTAAACAAATGCAATGCAACAACCTAATTACTATGGACAAGTTTAACAGGTGGTGGGAAGGTTAAAGAGTTATAAGAGAACTTGTAGGAGGAAGAAACGATGGAGAAGAAGAGGAAGGGAGATCATAGGAGGAAAAAATTGAGGATGGAGGAGTTGGATATGTTATAGAAATAAGAAGAAATTTAGATTTAGGATATGTGAAGCGGAGAATATGTTCATGAAATATAACATCTTTGCTAATAATGAAAGTAACAAAATTGACCAGTATCGGAGAAGGCTTGGTTTCGACCATGCCATCTCTAATTCACACAGTAAAGTCTAGATTTTTTGGAATTCTAATTTGATTTGTTCTGTGATTTCCAAATCTAGATAACGAATTACTTTACAGGTTTGTATGCAAGCTAGCAATGATTCTCTCTGGACTAGCTACCATAGTTTATGCAAGATCCAAGGCTAATAAGAGGAAGTATTTATGGCAAAAATTCAGAGATTTAGATTCGATCATTGATGGCCCATGGGTCATTATATTGGTGGTGACTTCAACTCCATAATGCACGTTGAAGAGAAAAATATGGATGATTGTGGTATGACTGACTCTGATTTTGTAGGCAATATACACACTTGGTGTAATGGCAGATGAGGTACAAACAGGATTCAAATGAGGCTGGACGTGGAACACCTCTCCAAAACAGGATTCATTGTTGGTTAGTTGCTCTAATGATGATCAACAAGTTATCAAATATTTCAGATTTCTCAACTTCTGGACTGATCAAGAGGATTTTCTTGTCAAGGTCAAAACAGTTTGGGAAGATGAAGTGCAAGGTAATCCAATGTGGAGATTGCATCAAAAACTTAAAGCATTAGCTAAGGAGAGCTTAGTAAGTGGTCCAGAGAATGTATTGGAGATGTGTTCCATCGAGTTAAAGAGCTAGAACATGAAGTGACAACTTGTGAAACTTCATACCTACTTTCAGACTCTTAGGCTGATAGACAAAATCTCAATAGATCTAAGGTTGAATACATCAGATGGTTGAAAATGGAAGATTCTATTCTCATACAGAAAGCTAGACTCAAATGGGCGACGGATGGAGATTTCAATACCAAGTACTTTCACAGTACTATCAGGGCAAGGAGGAGGAGAGCTAAAATTTACAAAATCAAGGATAATGAAAGACAATGGGTCGAAGGAAACCATAACATCTCCGAGGCTGCCATAGAGTATTTCAGTCATATGTTCACTGAACAAACCAGGAATATTAACTTGGATTTTATCAGAGACTGTGATAATCTTATTAATGTAAAAACTTGACTAAAACCCCAACAGAAGAAGAAATCAAAATGGCTATAGACTCTATGGACACAAACAGTTGTGTTGGGCCAGACGGATTCAATGGTCATTTCTTTCAGTTTTGTTGGGACATGATCAAGGCTGAGGTTGTATCTTTTGTGATCTGTTTCTTTCAAGGTGCCGAGCTCACTAAATTCTTTACTCATTCATGTTTAACTTTAATTTCCAAAGTTACTTCCCTGATTGTTTTTCCAAACTTCGACCTATAAGTCAATTGCATTTTGCCGATGATCATTTCTGAAAATCAATCTGGCTTTGTCAAGGGTAGACAAATCTCTGAGAATATTTTTCTTACTCAAGAGATTATTCATAATATTAGATCTAAAACTACTTGTTGCAATGTAGTTATTAAGCTAGACATGTCTAAAGCTTATGATAAACTATCTTGGAACTTTCTAACTTCTGTTCTTAGGAAAATGGGCTTTGCTGAGGTTTTTATTGAAATGGTTTACCGAATGCTTGCGAACAATTGGTACTTTGTGATCATTAATGGGACAAGATTTTGTTTCTTTAAATCAATCAGGGGTCTAAAACAAGGTGATCCTTTATCTCCTGCTCTTTTTATTATTGCTGCTGAGACTCTTTCTAGAGCCTTGAAATATTTGAATCATAATCAGAGGTTCACTAATTTCTCTATGCATAACAAGGGACCACTGATTAATCACCTTAGTTATGCTGATGATATTGTTTTGTTTACTTCTGGCGACAAGTGCTCGATTAAGTTTCTTATGCAACAATTGAATTTGTATCAACAAGCTTCAGGACAAGAGATTAATCAAGAAAAATTCTTACTCACAGTAAGACTGATAGATTGCTTAACAGAAGGATCAAAAGGTGGACTGGTTAATTATAAGCAATCATCTTTTCCCTTTAACTATTCAGGTTGTCCTATATATTGTGGTAGGAAAAGAATTTCTTATTTCCCTGATATTTTCAAAAAGATTTTGAACAAGATTGCAGGTTGGCAAGGCAAACTTTTGTCTCCGGGAGGTAAGGCTGTGATTATTAAACACATTTTTCAATCTCAGGCTCTACATACTTTTGTTGCTCTTATGCCTCCTATCACTGTTCTTTAAGAGATTGAAATACAGTTTGCAAATTTCTTCTGGGGTGAAAAAGATGGTAAGAATAGCTATCACTGGTCTTCTTGGGAGAATATGTGTTTTCCTACCAAAGAAGGTGGTCTAAGCTTTCAAAGTCTACTGGATATTTGCAACACCTTCTCTGTTAAGAGATGGTAGAGATTGAGGATTGAACATTCTTTATGGGCTCAATTTTTAAAAGCTAAATATTGTCAAAGAAGTAATCCTATTCGAAGGTTATTGCTTCTAAAGACTCTGCAGCCTGGAAGGATCTTCTTCGCATAAGGGACAAAATGGATTACAATATCAATTGGATGATTAATTCTGGCAATATCATGTTTTGGTGGGATAACTGGACACATAAAGGTTCTCTTTATCAATTGGTTAATCTTACTCCGAAGCCCGATAATGTTAATGTTAATAATTTCATTATTAATCAGCAATGGGAGTTGGGTGATATCAATGTTTTGGTTCCATTGGATACTTTGAGCTTGATCAATAGTATTCCTATTGGCAATGAGTATATTGAGGATAAGGCCATATGGAAATTGAGTAAGAGTGGTTTATTCACTTGTTCCACTGCCTTTGAAATCCTTAGAAGTCAAAATGTTGCTCCTCCAATTTTTAACTATATCTGGATGAATGAAATTCCCTTCAAGATCTCTTTTTTATGTGGAAGCTTTTGAAAAAGAATCTTCATCTAGATGCTTCTCTATCCAGATTTAATATTCATAAAGGTCTTAGTTGCTCTTGTTGTAGGGTTGCATGTCAAGAAACAACTGACCATGTTTTTGCAGGAAGTGAAATGGCCAAACATACGTGGGACAACATCTCAAGGCCATTGGAACTTAACATGATAGTACATACAGTAAATCAGAGGCGGAGCCAAGGTTAGGAGTTGGGGGGTTCTAAATCAATTTTGTTTGGGGTTCACATGTTAATATACATATATTTATTTAATTTTTTAGTACAAATATAGGGTCTACGAAAAAGTTAGTGGGTTCGTCCGAACCCATGAACTCCCACCTAGCTCCGCCTCTGAGTAAATGCTATCATCTGGCAGTGGTGGAGACGGCAACCAAAGAATATCATCCATAAATTTCTACTCTGAGTCACTCCGATGATAGTGTGCTAGGAAATTTGGAAAGCAAGGTGCACTCAAAAATATGAGAATAGAAAAGTTTCTGTTTCTAATATATGTTTTCAATCTTTGTTTCAGATTAAGGTGGCCTTGGAGAAAAAAATTCAATTTTATAGATTACAACTGGAATTGGAGCAGAGTTTGTCTTATCGTTGAGAACTTCAAAACAGTGATTACATGTAAGATGATCAAATGGATTAAGCCATCAGGAACAACCTGGAAGCTTAATATTGATGGAAGCTACATCAAAAATCAATAGAAGGCTGGAGCTGGAGGCATTCTTAGAAACAAAATGGGGAGCATGATTATGGCCTTCTCATATCCTACTCAATTCTGCACTAATTATAGTGAAGCTCAAGCTGCTTTAATTGGTATTTTTTGGTGCTCTAACCAACATTTTGAGGCTTTAGAAGTTGAGTTGAATTCCATGATAGTGGTTCAAATGATCAATGCAATTGGTAAACAAACCTCCTTGGAGGATTCTAGGTATCATTGATGAAATAAAACTCTTAATTAATCACAAAAATATAACAGTTAAACACTGTTATAGAGAGGCAAATGAAGTGGCAGATTCTCTAGCAAAATATGCCACTCAAATTCAAGACCCGAAGATTTTTTTCGAAGAAGAGCCAAGAAGACTAATACTTGACAATTTGATCCACCTTGAATACTTTTATTTATATGCATTAACAATTGTAGTTTAAATGCATTAGTATAGTTGTTTTGTTTTGTTAAGATCTCTGGATCAGAACCTTAATAGGATAGGATCTTTCTTGTCCTAAAATGTATAAGGAGGTTAGGCTTTATGTCCCTCCATTTGGTTGTTAATATCATCAACTTGTCCACAACAATATCATAGGTTTTATATCCCTATTATGAAGGAGAATAGCCCATGAAGATTCCAAGAACTAGTTTGAAAGAAATTTTATAATAAAAGGTACATTTAGTGACATAGCGAAGACAAAATAAGAGTTTTGAGGTGAGAAAGAGAAAGTGATTTTCCATAAATGTCTCATAAGGAGAATATCCATGTAGAACAAAGCTAGGTAGCCTATTTATGATATATGTGATTGTAAGGATGTAATCACTTCAGAATTTAAAAGGGATATTGACTTGAGATCTAAGAGTTCTTGCTATTTTCGAGAAGTATTTGTGTTTTCTCTCTACAATTTCATCTTGTGGAGTGTATCACACATGTGCTTTGGTGAATGATATCTTTGGATTTAAACAAGAACGACGGTTATTAAGAATTCATATTCATTGTCTGATTTCAAGGTTTTAATAGTGATGGAGAATGAATATGAATTCTTAATAACCGTCGTTCTTGTTTAAATCCAAAGATATCATTCACTAAAGCACATGTGTGATACACTCCACAAGATGAAATTGTAGAGAGAAAACACAAATACTTTTGAAAGTGAAAGACAATTTGGAGGTGATGACCATTTAAAAGTCGAAATATATACAAAGACAAGATCAAACATAGTAGTATATTTAGAAGTACTAACAAAAAATGGTAGCTAGTTTCTTTGCTAATGGAAAAATATGACAATTAAGATGAAAAGTATTAGACAGTAGATTAGTTATTACAGAAATCTTAAGCAACACAAATATGTGAGTATGTCCTAGTCTTTAATGTCATAAATGTGATTGTGGTGTGAAAACTTTACTAGACATGCACTTGGAAGAAGAAGCAGCACATGTGTTGGAAGGATTGAGGATGTACAGGTAACCCTTATATTTTTATTAATACCCTTTATTTTGCCACTGAAAAGGTCTTGAAGCATGCAAAAACTTTATAAAAGAGTATTGAACTACTAGGTTACCATTGATGAACTTAGCTTATTCAAGCTTGAGAAGAAATATTTGGCCAGAAAAGTTTGGCCATAATTTGGCCAGAATAGTAAAAGGACATGTTCACACTATAAACTAGTTTTATTTTGGACAATTTTACCCTTTTAGCTTGAAAATTGAATACATTCTTGGGATCTCAATAATCTTCCATTATATTTTCAATATATTGAAAATAATCAATGACATTAATGATGATTCCATAGTCAATTATGAAAAAAGACTACAAATTTCAACAAAAAAACATTAAGTGATCTCATGCAACCTATATAAAAAAAATGTTTTCAAATTA